>JACBWW010001161.1:0-15499 GCA_020086605.1 Lanius collurio
GCCTGACAGATTCTGAAGACATAAAATTCCTCTTTAAATGTAAATATGCCTTTTGTTACATGTACAAGACTGGGCTTGTACAAATCACACTCAAACTAACTCTGCTTATTACTTTTTTTTTTTTTTTTTTACACACAACACTTAAATTATTTCATGAGCTTGTTAAAATGAAAGTTGTCTTCAGACACTTGTATGGCTTTTGTTGTTTTCAGGCTGTGCTGCGTCATGTTAAATTTTCATCAAGAAAAATCTTGGAACATTTCTGTAAGAGTTGGGGAACTGGCATTTTTATTTCCTTTTTCAGCACAGAGATAATGTGTATGTGTGTGTATGCTGTGTAGGCCAGTAAAATGTATGTTCAGATTATATTCAGGGAATTGTAATACTAAAAAAAAAATTATGTATTTAATTTTTTAATTGTCTACTGCAGGTCTTTCCAGAGTTCTGTATTTGCAGGTTTTCAATAGCTGGAACAAAATACAACTCAGTAGTGAGATTCCAGCTGTGAGAATGGTTAAATGCTGCAGAGCAGAATAAAACCTTATTATTTTTTCTTCCTTTTTCTTTTTTTTTTTTTTTTTTTTTTTTGAGTTTTAGGTTATTCACAAACATCATGCTGGTCATTCCTCAAGTTCCAGTCAGAGCCTGTGAACAAATTACATTCCAATTCTGGTGTTTATCAGCTATAAAAGCAGCTAATTGTTCTTTCTCCAAAAGTACTTGAAGGCAAAGGTGGCTGCTTTTTAAGTTGAATTAGTACATTTAACTTCTTTTGGACAAAACTATGGTGAGAATGTATCATTTCACCAGCCTAGGGGGCTTAAGGACTACAGTCATATTTAAACATCATTTAAACACCAGTCCTGGGCTTTCTGGGCAAAGCCTTTCCTGTCACTCATTCCTTAAGTGAGTTCCTGGGGCCATGGATTAAAGATCCTTCCAGGGGCAATATCCAGAATTTCAATGGACTCTGGGGCAAGTTCTTCCCTGTAGACAGCTGCCAGTGGGAGCAGGGAAGAGCAGGTGCTCTCTGGAAGGCGTTTCTGGGGCTGCCTGCGGCAGTCCTGCTCTCGGCTGCTCCTCTGGGAACATCTGGGGCGCACCCTTCTGCTTCAGCTCACGTGTGCTGCACGGAGCTCACTCGGTTCTACTACCTGCAGAAGAGTACATTTAGAGGATTTTACACCCCTCTAGGAGTGTTTTTTTTCTCCATTGTCAGGCTGAGAGTTTTAACCCACAATTCTGATGAAACACCAGCTAGCTCTGGACAATTGGTGAACTGCGGGGGGGGGGGGAGCGTTTTTTAAATCACTGTATAAATGGAATTTTTTTTCCCCCCATTGTAAAATTCTAGTGTATTCCTGTATCTATAAAGCACTAGATAAAGAGTGGAAGCAAGCAAAATCAATCTGAAATCTCTTTCTGAACAGGAGGAGAGTGAGATAAAAAAATGATACCTGTCATGGTGTGTCATGCATGTCAGTGAATTGAAAGGCATCCTCATTTTTATACTGTGAGAACAATACTTTCTGTGGTTCTTGGTTACCAATCTACTCAGTGTTTAGGTGGATTTCACAGGATTCAATTCAAAGGATATTTTATTGCTTTTTTTTCTTGTCTTTTTTTTAATGCCAAAAGCTTGCAAACATAATTCTATGTATTTTTTTTTCTTTTCTTACCATTTATTCCATAGATTTCATTAAAAACTAAAATTTTCATGATCACCAAGTGCTTTGAATATCAATGTGATTTGAGCTTTTATGTCACTTAAATACTTAAAAATTAATAACTAAGAATCCAACATAATAAAATATTTTAATTACAAGACTAAATATTCTATCTAAAGATTCTATTTTGCAGAAAGGGAGTAAAGCAGCCTTTCCTAAAACATTCCTTTTGTGGATGTCAAAATTTTCTTTACTATGCTTAAGTCTACTCTTGGTAGCCCTGGTATTACACAGCTTTTCTAAAGATAAAAGCACTTCATTAAACTATAATGAGTTCCCAAGTGGGACAGATTGTTACCAAGGTTTGGCTGTGTCTTTTTTGGTTAATATTTTTTTCCACTAGTTTTATTTTCTTTTTCTTCAATTCCCTTCATCTTTTTTGACTGTCACAAAGATAAGCTGTGGATTTCAAGGTGGAGACTTGGGTAAATGAGAAGCGTGGAAAGGTAGTATTGGGTGTACCTCCAAATACAGTGTACTTTCAGCTGGTATGAAAATGGGGGTTGTATGAGTTGTGTAGAGAGCTCCTCATTCTGCTGACATGTCATTTTGCATTGTAGGAGTGTCCAAAAGGTTGCTTAATTTAAAAAACTGATTTTTTTTCTCTGTAACAGCTACAGTTTGATTTTTTTTTTTTTTTTGATAAAGTGTAAATGTTGTCGAGCCTTTCTGATATGAGTAGGGCAGGGGGGGTTGGTTTTTCTAAATCTAGCTTATATTTGAAGCTTTTCAGGTTGTTTATTAACCCTTTTTAGGGACAGAATATGGGACCTGTCATTGCGTACCTGTGTTCTTGGGGCTGCTGGGCACTTTACTGACTCTAGAGCAGACATCTCGTTGCTATCAAACTGGGCTTGTGCCGCAATATTAATGTGGAGTGGGGTAAAAAAGAATTATGCATTAGCCTGTCCTTTGTTACCTTAGTGGAGAGAAGTGGCCTGAAACTAATGTTTGAGAACAAGTTGTGCTATACTGATGTAAAACTAGCGCAAGCTACATCATTCTTTCTGTGAAAGAGGAACTTCTAAGTGTGCCTGGCTGTGGGCGCACGCACACCCCTGTTAAGACTGTGTTGTTGAAGATGCAGATCCTCTTAGCGTTGGAACCCCTCAAAGGCTGAGTCAATGACACCTGTCTGGGAGTAAATAAGGAACATTGCAATTCAAATCTTGTTAGTGACTTGGATATTACCCATTTCTATAATGATTCAAAGGTCAGCAGTTTAAAGGGTACGCATTTCTGGATTAATTTTTTTTTTTATTTACTGTACCAAGCATGTTTGTACTTCAGAAGATTGGGGTTTCATTCCCAACAGTATACAAGTGCATGTGCAATCTTGGCTCATGTCTCATTACCTTTCTGTCATCAGTATATGCCTTCCAAACCTTTTTTTTCTTTTCAACTGGAAAAGTTTAACACTTGTGTCAACTCTGTTATGGAACTTCTGAAGCAAACTCTGAATCCGTTTATAGTAAATGCAAAAGAGATGAGATTTCATGTTAATGCTTCATGCAAGTATTTTAGAAAATTCTGTCATATGAATCAGTTGTTTAAATGACTGTAGTGCAAATTCCTAATGAAACATCACAGATAGTGAATTTGAGATGCCTTTAAAGTGTCACTGTTGCCTGAAGAAATTTTAGTTTCCAGAGTTAAAATTTGCTAAACAGAATGGAATTGTTTGGGACTTTTTTTACAGTGTTAATTAATTCCAGATGAAAGTTAAATGTTGGTTTATTTTGAGGTTGAGAAAACTCTCTTCAGTCATTTGTTTCATTTTTATCTTGAAGATGTGGAATACTTGATTGTTAAGCAACCCAATCACTAATAAGGTAGTGTGTTTAAAATGTCAAATCTGTGATCATACCAATACAGTGGTTTTTGTTAAGACTGGATTGTCTTGGGTACAGCAACCCACACTTCAGTGCAATGTTTATTGGTGTTCGGAACAATGTTATCACAATAAAAACAGACTTAAAGTGAAATTTCTCTTTGCTTTGTTTTTGGTAATACCTTTATGTATTGCTGATTGAGTAAACATGGGGCTGTTAAAATTGCATTTACATTTAACATGGAATTCAAGTTGGTCTTCTAAGGACTACGGTACATTTGCGTTCTTTCATGCTTGATTTACTCTTCTTCAGAGTATTTAAACAGCTGATAAAAAATTGCTGTCATCAAGATTAACTTGTGTGCCAGTACCAGTACTGGGTTACAACTATAATGAAAAGCAAACGCACACTTGGTAATACAAAATATCAGGTAACAGAGGCATGACCTGGGAATGTATGAGCTGCCTTGAGGAAAATGATGTAACTGCAGTTTGAGCTCTTGTAAATCTGCCCTAATTTGGAGTTTTATCCTATTTCCATCAAAGTTAATTTTTCCCTTTCAAGGCAGAGTATTGTCTTCCACAGCAGTTGTCAAATAGTTTGAGGCTAGTATTGTGAGGCTGTCTTGGAAAAGGGGCCTCAAGCTTTCACTAGAAATTTATTTTCCTGGTCTCTTGCTGCTCTTGGTAAATGCAACCAACAAGCAACCTCTATAGAAAACTTGACTGTTAGTCACATTGTGAGAGATCTACATGAAAAGGTCAGTGATGCTGTGCCTTTTGGTCCTTCTATGGTGTCACTGGTGTTTTATCAGCTCCTGTGTTCCTGCTGGGTTTCCCCCATGACTGTGCTCGCACACTGCATCGCTCCTCACAACATACTCTCCTCATCACCTGTTTTCAACCCCTCGGTCTGACTGCTTCCTTGGTGCTGCAGTGAATGACTGTGCCAGTGCAAGCAAGAGAAGAGTGGTGTGTTTTATATATGCCAAGTGCTTGGACCTGTTGCAAAAATATTTCTGAGCTGGCCTTGTTTATCCTGTGTCCATCTTACCCTATTGCACTCCTACTAGGGTAGTCTTGTTCTTGGTGGATGGATTTTCTGTCTTGGAGCAACTGGCTTAGATGTGCAAAGAACAGAACCACATTTTCCAGGAACAGGCACTTCTCTCTGTGCTGGACACTGCCTAGAGTTATGCCATATGTTATGGTGCACTGAGGGCCTGCAGCCCTGCACTGTTTTGGTGGGAAATACGTGTATGCTCCCACTTGCTGCCAGCTGAGCTCTCGTACTAATGGTGAGGTGAGCAGGGAGTCAGCTCAGAAGGGTTTTCTGAGCAGATGTCCCACATGCTGCACGCAGTCAGAGCTTTGCAGGTTTCACAGTTGGGCACAGCAAGGGTTAGTCAGGGTCTTCTGCCTGGCAGGGGTGGCCACTTCTGTGCAGTGTGTTTCCTCAGCTGTCCCTTCCTGCTTTTCCTCCTTTCCCTTGCCTTAAATTAATCAAACTCATAATTGGTGTTTCTGTCCCACTTGAGAGCTGGTGCACCTCCTGTTTTCTTTCTGGTCATGTCTTTCAGTCAACCTTTTTTTTGCCTTCTTTTTTTAATTCATCTTCCTGCCTTGCTGGTCTCTAATCTTAAATTCCCCACCTCTGGTGATACTTCATGTGTATGTTCTCTAGTGGTGACAAGCAACAGCCTGAACTGCTCAGCCTAGAACTGGCTGAAGGGCAGGGCTCAAAGGGTTGTGGTGAAAAGGACTGCTTCTGGCTGCTGCTGGGTGACCAGTGGTGCTCCTCTGGGCTCAATTCTAGGGCCAGTTCTGTTCAATGTATTTTTTAATGGTCTGGCTGCAGGAGCTGAATGCACCATTTGCAAGTTTGCTGATGATGCCAAACTGGGACTTGCTGCTCACTCTGGAGGGACAAGGCCTTGCAGAGAGTTCTAGATGGTTTGGAGCTTTGGGCACATCTGCTCTGTAGTGCTGTTGTAGTTTGGGAATGGTATTCCCCAATTTCATGTTCTCACTGAAATACCCCAGACCGAGCTTTCTCACCCCTCGTCCAGTTCTGTGGAGGGCTGCAAATGAGAGCTGGAGGCACACAGAGATCATAGGTTGAGGTAAGAACAATTTACTAGAAACAGCAATGAAATAAGAAATAGTAACAACAGTAATATGAACAGCAGAGTGTGCAATTCACATGTGCTTGCTCACCTCTGCTGCAACACTTAACACTGCCCCAGCCAGAACCAGGACAAATGCAAACACCAGTAAAAATGAACAAACAAACAATGAAAAAATCCAACCAACCAGCAACCCCCAAAAATCCCCAAACTGTTTGTGGAATCTCTTGTGAGTAATGCAGCAAAGTGCACTCCCCACATACCATTGGACACTTCCTTTTCCCTGGAACCCACCCTGGATTCCCCATGCCCCTGAACTTCGAGCTGCTTTGATAGCCCACAAGGAAGGGTGTCCTGCCAGGGCCTTGGGAATGGCTGGCTGCCCACTCTCTGTCACTGGGAAATATACCACAGGCCAGCAGGATGGACAGCGGGGAGTGCAGCCCTGGGCTGGTCTGTGCAGCTGCTCAGCACTTCCGGGCATGGACAGCCCGTGCTCCATCTGCTTGTGAAGCAGGCACAGAGTTACTGCAGCAGTGGCAGGCTCAGCCCTGCAGATGCCAGGTCCCGAGCCTGTGGGCTCTGCCACTGCCACACTGGGGGCTTGAAGGGGCCATCTCAGGATCCTCAAGCCTGTCAATGTTTAAGAGGCATTTGGACAATGCCCTTGACAAGATGCTTGAGCTTTTGTCCAGCCCTGAACTGGTCAGACACTACTTGTAGGTCCCTTGTAGCTGAAATGTTATCTTTGCCAGGAATCAGGGCAGTGACTGAGCAACTAAGATGGACAAGAACTGTGTTGGCAGAATTTCTATGTACTACAAAGCCTATGTAACAGTGCTCGACACTGAATAAACATTTAAAATGTACATGCAAGCTTGACTGAGAAGCCAGAAATTGCCGTTCTAGAGGCGATGGGGAAGAGAGCAAAAGTTTTGGCTTACAGTGCTGCTGTATTTCCTGGAAAGCAAAAGAGAATTGAGGCATTACACAAGAGGTAGGCTTTATTTTGACATATCTGCAGTTGTTTTCTGTCACACAGTTTTCTTTATGTTTCTGGATATTACTCTCTCTCCCCCATTTGAGATTTTATATATATATATATATGCATGAATATAGACATGCACACCTAAAGCATACTTTGAAATGCACTGTTCCTTTTGCTGAAAAATTTTAGTAACGTTCCTTTTATCACAATCAAGACGGCAAAATAAATGCCAAAACCTGCTTATGCAGTAACATGTTACAAGGTGTTGTTTGAAGTCTCCCTTATACCCAAACAACTGGCAGAGCTGCTGTTCTGCAGCTCAGATCTGCAGGGTACATTGCAAAAGGGTTGTGTTGGCTGGAGCACAAGTCTGTCTTGTGATGGCAGGAGACTGCCCCCAGGTATTCCTGGTAGCTGAATGATTTGAACTCTCTGCCATATCAGAAGCAACCAGCAACCTGCTGAGCAAGTCTCAGGGGTGTGCACATTCGTCCCATCTCCAAGCTGAGACCATAAATGCATTTCTGGTTTTAGTGAAAGAGACCCATAACCACCACTACTGGGCTGTAATGCAAGGACTTACCTAATCAGCAATCACTTCCAAAGGCATGCTGTATTCTCAGGAAACAGTTCAATCCTGATTTGAATCTCCTGATTGCAGTTGGGGAGCCCTTTACCTTGCATTCCCAGGGCATTTTAAAGCTGCATGGGGTGGTGATGGGCATGTTGTTTCAAGTTGCTTTCTTATGCTTTCTACCTACAGCTTGCTTGACTGTTTGCAATTTTTCTTTGGGCCAGTTGGCTTCACCAAAACAAATAGAGTCTCACTGACTCTGCACAAAGTTGCTGCAACTAACCTGGTGTACACTGAAAGGAAATGTTATAGAATACCACAGAAAAGCCTCATTGCTTTGAGTGTTCTCAAAGTGGACAGTAGAAATGTCTTTGCTGTCTCAGAAGTCTCAATAGCAAATTAATGAGGTAGAATTTTTATTCAATTTGCAGTGAAAACTGGCATTCCTGCTTTGCTGCAGTCTTTCCTGAGGATATGGCTGATTTATATGTCACATTGGGGCTCTAGGACACGCTTGCCACATTTGGCCAGAGCTGAGTCTCTCTGGCTGTCAGCATGCTGGCTGGGCTCCAGCTGTTCTGCTGCTAAAGCCCTGCCTCTGGGAATTCACCTGTCTCACAACTGATGCTGCCCTGGGGACTCACCTGGTTTGGATATTTGCAATCCCTAGGGAACCACAGTGCCTGGCTGAGGGACTGTCAGACACTCATCTGCCTGTACAGCTTCACCTGGTAGGGTTTGGGTTTCTTCCTGTTTTGATATCAAATTAGAGCACCTGGTTCAACAGATAATGTGTTGTCTAAATGCCTTGCAATTCTCACATAATGCCTTACTAAACTACCTACAAGGCAGTCTAAAATGTAGCACTCTGATCTAGGAAACAGGCACCAGTCCTGTCTTAGAGCTCCCACCTACTTGATATTTTTAAGGCTTTCTCAGTTAACAGATACTTCCTGTTTGAGCTTGTGGATGCTCCTGGATGTGGCAGCCAAATCATAAACCCACAGTGAGAAATGTTCCTTTCAGTGCAGGTATTTCCATGTTCTGCTGCTGATTCTCATCCAAGAGACTCCATCAGCAGACAGGGTATTCTGGAATAGGGCTCTTGCTCCTTCCTTTGAAGCTGGGCTGTTCTGTGTGGAGCCAACCCTTGTCAGGCCTATGAATGCATTTGTGCTTGAGTGTCTTCCAGCTGCTGCATTATTAATATTTTATACAAGCACTGACTGGAGCAGAGACCAACTCAGGTTCCATCCTCCCTTCCCTATTTATGGGAAATATCTATACCTGTGGTCTTCCCAGCTAGGTGAATATTTCACCTTGTAAGCTCCAGGAAAATAACCTCATTAGGACAAACCAAGCCACCTACTCTCATTACAGCAATTACCAAGGAAGTGCAAATTCCCCCTCAACAAAGGCGGGAATCTTAGACAGAGGTTCCTTGTAAAAGGTCATAGCTTTAGCCACCCACGCTGCCAGACATGAATGGGAAGCTATCCCTGAAAGGTCTAAAGGTGTCCTCAAAATAAGCTGCTGGGATTGTGTCCTGCTGTGACACAGTTTAGGGAATGCTCTATAGCAGGGTACAAATATCAGTTATGCTGCATTATGAGGGCTTAAACCATCCCAGCACTGCAGCAGCAGATCCTGGGTCTAAAGGGAAACTTTCTGGTAGATGGCCCTGTCCCATTAGCAGAACTGGGCTTGTGAAGATTTGTGGGTTGGATTTAGAAATCTCCTGGAGCAGTTAGGTAAGAATTACATGATTGATACAACTTTTGCAACTCTTAGCACTAAATTTGCTCTGCTGATTCTTAAAAATTTCTCACTTGGAGGGAGGTGGAACAAAAAAGTTGTGTTTGCCAGCTAGGTCTCCCTAAGCACTCAGCTCATTTTGTTTGTTTCCATGATTCATTTTTAGAACAGGCAACAATAATCTTGAGTCATGCATAGTCTGGAGCCAACTTCTTAGAGAACACAGCTTTCTTGAGGAGACTGAAAAATATTCTGAAAGGAAAAGTGCTTCTCTGGCTTTTGTACGTAACAAGAAATTAGTTGGTTTTTCTTTAAAAAAAAAGCATATGATATGCTTGGCTTTTGAAAACACAGAAAACAACCCTTCCTGTCTAGCCCTACAATTCTGAGACCTAGAAAGGCATGGGACAGAAAGGACAAAAGAAAGCTAAGCCCCCCCTTAACAAGCATGCAGTTGCTGACTACATGAAAATGCACAGGTCCAGGAAAACATGCAGGGAAATGAGGCAGAGGTGGCTACTTCTATCAGGAGTGCAAGTTCACTGTGCATCTTTGGCTCCTGACTGACAGCTGCTCTGACAGAAACAGCCTTTCTGCTATGAACACAGCCAGCCCTAGCCTCTGCTTATCTCTAACACTGTCATTTTGAAAATCAGGTGCCAAGAGATCTTCACAAACCAGGTGCTTTAAAACTCCACTCACAGTTTCCTTCCTTCCTGTGCTCACAACTGCCCCAGTGCAACCCTAGCTGCACTAGGCTGACTCAGAGGTCCTCTGTGGACATAAAGTTTTTTCTGCCTGCTTTTCTTAAAAGCAGTTCAGCTTCCAGGATGTGATAGTTTGTTGTGGGAAGGCCCCATCTCATCGCCTGGAAACACAATTATTAGGGAGTATCTGTTCCAAAACTAAGTAACAAAAGCACAAGTCTTCCTCTGATCTCCTCAGATGGGAAGGGCTTCAGCTAAATAAACTGTGCTGCTCTACAGCACAAGGAGTTCTTCCCTCACCTAAAAAAAATTGTTTGTTCTGAGGCTACAAACAGCTGTTCTGCATTTGTAATAAGGAAAATACACTACACAAACCACTATGATAAATACAACTCTGTGTGGCATGAACAGACTGTTGAAAAGATCAGTTGATATAAAGAATGTACAGGTGACAAAGGTATGTACATGTGAAAAATGAATGTACAGTCCCGCTCTCAGTTAAACATGGCTGGATTTGATTTCAGCCACAAAAGTGATCAAAATGCTAACTCCTAAGAGCCAAAGCATCGTTTTTATTACCTCCACTGAGACGTGGCTAGTGGAAGAAATAAAATACTGCTGCCTAAATTGTGTTTATCTGTTTAAGCTAAGAAAGTTGCTTTATTCATACAAACAGCTGCTGAGTGTTAAAACAAACCTCACTCAAAAGCACCAATGCAGGAGGTTATCACGACTCTGGCAGAGGGTTGGTTTGTGCCCTTGACAATATTGACTAATTACCCTATTTTCCTTTATCAACCATTTTTTCCTTTGATTTTTCTTCTACAATGCACCAAAGACACAAACTTCCCTTCTAATGCAAGTACTGCTGGAGTGCCAGAAATAAACTCTAAAACATTTTTAAGCTTCTCAAAATCACCATTTTTCTAGCTAAGTGATGATGATTCTGGTTTATCTGACCTGTCTTAATAATTTCCAGCAGGCAAGCTTTAATCTCAAGAGCATCATGAATAACCAATCATCTTTTTTACTCTATAAATAGACAGTAACTGTTCTAAATCTTTCAGTAGTAGCAACTGCACCTTGAGATCACATCTGCCCAGTGGAAAGCTGAGGCAAGTTTCTCCATGTGCTGCTGCTTCCACCTGATTGAGTCACTCAGCTTGTCTCCTAGCACTGTGTTTGGCTCTTAAAGGCAAAATAGAAAACTAATGCAGATGATTATAATTTTGCTTTGCACCCCCATGTTTTGCAATTGCACTGAACAAAATGATTATGCCAACGCACGTTATTAAATAATACAAGGAGTAAAAAGTCATCAACCATATCCACTACAATTTCACTTTCTTGGACCTGTGTTACTGAAGACATTAAAATAGCTGACCATGACTGTAAACTTGAGCAAAGATGTAAACTTTGATACACTAGGGACAGTTTGAAAAACTAGGGAAAATATTGCAAAGGCAATTTAATGGGGAATAGCAAGAGTCCAATGGAGAAGTATCTACTGAGAACATACTTGTTTAAACAGTTGTTCTGCTTGTACAGGTAAACAAGGGCTTGGGACGGAGTTCATTTAGCTACAGAAATGTGACTTTTGTAGCTACCTCTGGAAACAAGGGACAAGGAAAAGCTTTCTGTATAGACTATAAACCCATCACTGAAATCAAATATATAAACTGAATATATTAAAGCTTTGAATTTTATTACACTTAAGTTCTTCTGAATATCTTACCCTTCTGCCCTGTTCAAGATAAACCTAAACATGAGAAATGGAAGGATAAAGGAGAACTCCACTAAACGTGGAGTACATTTCGTCAGAGTCTGTGTAGGCCAGCTTGCCTCCCGTTACAACAACGTTTACTTCATCTCCTGCTTTGAGGTGAAGAACAAGGTGGAACGTCCCAGGACCACCACAGGTCTGTTTCCCCGAGTAGGGTTTGTGATACTCCAGCAGTTCCCTTCTGTACCCAGCAGTGTGGAGCTGAGCCACGCTGGCGTTGGAGACGGAGAGCACGGCTTCTACGTACTCATCCCTCTCCGGGGCCAGCACGGCCGTGATCAGGTAGCGCCCTTCATACGGTGATGTGAAAATGCCTGTAGAAGAGAGACAGACTGGGCTTACCACAGCTGCTCACACTGGGGACACCTGACTGCTCTGAGCACAATGACAAACACAGAGCCACAGGGGCACCCACTGCTACGTACACAGAACTGCAACAAGGTCAGCCTGGGCAGGTGACCAGCTGATTGAGGTTGTGAAGGCGAAGGCCCACCTAACACCTCAGTGCTTGAGAACGAGGCAGCCCCCAGTTAGGGCCCTTGGGGAGGCAGTATGAGAACCTCCCTCCTCCTCTCCTCTCCTCCAGGTGACCCAGCCACAGTGAAGTGGGTGAGTAAGGAACCTCACCTCTGCTACCTGGGCTCGGCTGGCCTCAGGTGGGCTGAGGAGCACAAGCAGCTGTGTGAGCTGGGCCTCAGTAGTACTGGGCAGTCATGGAAA
This sequence comes from Lanius collurio, assembly GCA_020086605.1. Classification (NCBI taxonomy): domain Eukaryota; kingdom Metazoa; phylum Chordata; class Aves; order Passeriformes; family Laniidae; genus Lanius; species Lanius collurio. The sequence goes on from JACBWW010001161.1 coordinate 12,212, forward strand.
ACCAGCCATGGCAAAGCATCTGCCTGTCCACAGCTTTTACCCTGGTGTGTCTGGTTTAGATGGACTTGTTCAGTGTGCCATCAAGGCCTGAGGTAGCATGGAACACGAGTAACTCATGCTACTGCCTGTCTAGCACATCTGTGGCTCCGTTCTTTGGCTGTTACCTGTATTGGGGTTATAATAGTCTCCGTCATTCACAAGCACTTTGTTGAAGTGAACCACGCCGACATCGCTGGAGAAAGGCTTCTGTGTGAGCCCAGCAGAAAATGACACCAGAGAGGGCACAGCAGCAGAGGCAGGTCCTAAAATGGGTAACAACACGAGGCAGTTACATCAGGATGACAACACAGCCTTTTCCCTATGATGCTTTATAATCCAATGTCTCTGTTCCTGCACTCTACTTGGACTAATCCTGCCACTTGCAGGATGCCAGAATTAGCAGAATACGTATTGCTGGCCCAGGTCCCAGGTGTCTCATCATAAAATTTACTGAGCATCATTCAGTTCCTGCCTTGGCCACAGGTTTTTTTTGGGGTTTTTTTCCCTTCTAAGGAAACAGTAAAAATGCCAGCAGTGGAAATCCTACTCGCTTTCAATTCAGCAATGCTTCTGCCAAAGACCTTCTTCAGGACAAAGCCTGACTTTCAAAATCTCCACTCTCCATCACTATCACAATGGCCATAGGAATGCTAAAGATTATAGCTCATGACAGCTTTCCTTGTCATGTTGAGAAGCTGTGCATGGCTTAGATTTCCCACTTTCTCTGCCAACGTATAGTGAAAATGGCTATAAGCATGTATAACACTTCAGTATTAATGCAAAGAGAACCTTTTGTCTCTCTCCAGCACTTCTCTTTTGGGGAACTTTTCACTTCACAATTTTTTCTTCTTATCTCATCAGATCAAACAGACACTTAGGTATTTTATAGTGGCTATCCAGTTACTAGATAAACACTGCTGTTAGACTGGGCCTGGATGAAATATAATTTGGACAATTCAGACAAATTTTTACTTTTAACAGACTGACTTAATGGCAAGTGTTCAGTGCTCAACTGCTTACTAGTCCCATTATAGTTACGTTCCCTTTAAACATTTTTCTTAAGGCAGTACACACTGCTAGAAGTAGTCAATTCTTGCTGCTTTGCCCGGGCAAGTAGCTAAATAACAAATGCCCTGAAGTTGTCCACAGCTGCTGTTTCACCCTGCTCCTTCTGCCTTTCTTAAAATTAATGTCAGGCCTCTCCGTCTCAGAGATGCCAATCAGCAACAAATGCTACATTCATCAAATCATTGAGTACCTTGAATTGAAAGAGACCCACAAGGATCATCTAAGTCCAACTCCTGGCCCTGCACAGGACACTCCAACAATCACACCTTGTGTCTGAGGGTATTGTCCAAACACTTTATGAACTCTGTCAGGTTTGGTGCTGCGACCACTTCCCTTGGGAGCCCATTGCAGTGCCTGACCACTCACTGGGTGAAAAACCTTTTCCTAAAATCCAACCCAGATGATATTGATTAAAAGTTTAAAAAGTCACATAATCTAAAATATGGACATACAAGTGTTCTGCTATCCGCTGTTTTTCTGAATAACTCAGCTGGGGCAGGGGGGGAGGAGAAGGCAAAGGGGAAGACATGCCTGCAACTTCAGAATTGGCAAATAACTCTGCTGATTTCCCTCAGGGCTGGTAACCAGCTGCCTCATTATCTTTGGAAATCTTCTTATTCAGCATTTGGTCTCATGCCCAGAAGATAGACAGAAGCCCTTTTTCATTACTCCTACCTGCCAGTGTGCCTGCAGGTGCTCCCGTAAACTAAAATGAGGTTATTTGAAAGGACCAAAATTGCAGGAAGTCTACTAACTTAAACAGCTTCTGTAGGTTCCATCACCTTAACACAATGCTTACAGAAAGCTCCTCTCAGCTTATCTTCAGACCCAAATTAACTGAAAACACACCTCAACTTGTTGGCTCACTCAAAAGGTGTCTATCCCCTGCAGTCACACTGCACAAATGGAACAAAGCATGTGTTGCCTGCCCAGAAACACTGCCAGCTTTGGAGCAGCTACAGTCCTGTTTGGGTTGGTGTAATCTGAATAAAGGAGTGACTCGTGCCCTGGCTCTCGGAGGCTTCCTTCAAGATTTTCCTTCACTAATTGCTAGAATAGTTACTAGAAATAACTATTTGTTGCTATGCTGATGAAATTGCTTCAGATCTGCAGCCTAGTTTAGCACACCGTATGTATCTATTCAAAGGAGAAATCTTAAATGTGTCTGACTATCCTCTAGGTCAGTTCAGGGGTCAATATAAGATGCACAGTAAAGATGCAGAGTGTCTGTGCTCTCTCCCCTTCTTCCCAGCCTCCAGCTGGAGTTATGCCTGTTTGAAGTTTTCACAATTCCTACCAACAGCTCAGCAGTGCTTTTGCAGAACTTTACAGAGGGCTGCGTCACCTTCTCTTACATGTCCCCTCTTGCAAACACTTTTCTTCATGCAAAGATCAAAGTTCAGCTTCTTGAGGGAAGGTTCAGGCATGGACACCACTGTCATATAAGCAGTCAGTATTGTGGACGTATAAACATCAGAAAAAAAAAAAAGGCATTTTAAAACTGTGAACCACAGGCACAGCTCTGATGAAGAAACTGCTAGGCAGACAAAAACTTTCACAAAAGAGCCGACCACAGTTTTACTCCCCCTTTTGGGGGAGGAAGAAGCTCTTTTGGCTTCAGATGCCAAGGTTTCACTTGAGATATTACACATACACGTAAGCAGGAGCAGGTAAGTCTGTTCTTGGCAACCTAAGCTACTGTAATGCATTCTGGAGAGTCAAAAAACCACAGGAGATGCATGGGTGGCCCTTGTTAGGCTACAGCTACTTCCACCAATCTGCTAGTTGTGTCTCTGGTTCTCCACCTCCCTTTTGACTTACAAGCACAGTTCATGCCTCCCAAGCACAGTTCATGCCTCCCACAGAGTTCAAAGGCCAGAAGGAAGGAAAAGAAAAAATATCACTAAGGAAACAAAACAGCACACAGCATAGGCATTTGCTATCAAGATGAAAGTAGAAAAAAACAACAGTGTGATGGTGCTGCTGACAACTGCTCAGCAACTGGAATGAGGATTCTCCAAGAACCAACCCAGAAGAGAGACTGTAAGTACATAATTCACTTGTCAGGAGGCACTTATGATTCCCTTGGATATAGCAGGAGTAAGGAGGATTTGTCAGATTTCCTCTGACAAATGGTCAATACTCCTAAGTCTAAATGAGGTCAAAGTGTGTAATTTCAGT
>JACBWW010001162.1:0-15496 GCA_020086605.1 Lanius collurio
GTGATCTGGTGGCCATCTTGCCTACAGTGACAGCAAAGCAGCCAGGATTAAAATCTCTTTTAACAGGAGGAAAAGTGCCAGCAAAACTTCAATCCTGGACATGAGGACAGCAGACTTCAGACAGCTCAGGGAGCTAGGGAGCAAGGTCCCCTGGTAAAACACATTTGAATGTGCTGGGGTCCTCAAGTGCCGGTCATGTTTTAAGCACCACCTCATAAAGCACAGGAGCAGGAAATTCCTAAGTGTCAGAAGTCGAGTAGCTGAGGCAGAAGATCAGCTTTTGTCAGCAGGGATGTTCCTTTGGAGATAAGGCAAAAAAGGAAGGTGTATGCCCAGTGGAAGCATGGTCAGGTGACATGGGAAGAATATAGAGATACTGCTTGCCACTGTAGGGAGAAAATTCATGTGGCCAAAGCTCAACTGGAGTTGAAGTTGGCCAGAACTGTGGCCTTATTTAAAAGAAGTTAATAGCAAAAGGCAGTGCAGAATTAACATTGGCCTGTGCCAGGATCAGGATGGTCACCTCACAAACAGGAACACAGACAAGGCAGAGATGTTTAATGCGTTCTTTTCCTCTGTCTTCAACACTGATGACAGGCAAAGGGGATCCCAGTGCTCTAAGCTGGAGAACCATGGCTATCAGAACGATAAACTCCTAGCTGACCTTGAAAGTGTGACAGATCTGCTGCTCCAGCTGGGTCCCTGTAAATGTATAGAGTCTGATGGGGTTCATCCAAAATACTAAAAGAACTAGATGATGTCATTGCAAAGCCTCTCTCGATGATTTTTGAGCAGTCTTGGGAATCTGCAGAGGTCCTAGTTAACAGGAAGCTATCTACCATTGTCCCAGTTTTCAGGAATGGCAAGAAAGATGACTTTGGAATGTACAGGCTTCTCAATTTCCTTTCAGTGCATGGTAAAGTTATGAAGAAGATTATTCTAGGAGGTATTGAAAAACACCTGAAGGACAACACAGTCATTGGTCACAGTCAACATAGCTTAATGAGAGGAAAGTCCTGCTTGTCAAACTTAATTCCTTTTTATGACAAGGTAACCCACCTAGTTGATCAAGGGAAGCCAGCTGATGTGATCTTTCAGGATTTCAGTACATATTTTGATACTGTCTCTCAAGTATCCTTCTGGATAAAACATCCAGCACACTGCTGGATAAACACATCATGGGATGGGTGAGCAACTGGCTCACGGGTTGGGCAAGGGTTATAATCAATGGAGTGATGTAAGACTGCTGACCTGACACTAGTGAGATTCTGTGGGGCTTCGTCTTAGGCCTTGCGCTCTTCAACATCTTCACAAATGACTTGGATGAAGGACTGGAAGCATTACTAAGTTTGCCGATTATACTAATTTGAGAGGAGTTGCTGATTTCCTGAGATAGAGATGCCCCACAAAGAGATTTGACTAATTAGAGGGTTGGGCAATCACCAAAATTATGAAGTTTAACAAAGTGAACTGCCAGATTCTGCATCTGGGACAAGGACAAGGTAATGATAGACTGGAAATAAACACAGTGGAAAGGCACCTAGGGATCCTGGTTGATGGCAATTTGAATATGAGTTAGCTGTGCTCTGGCAGCCAAGAGTGAACTCTATCCTGGGGCCATCAGGCACAGCATCGCCAGCTGGGCAAGGGAGGGCATATCCCACTCTGCTCTGCACTGGGGTGGCCTCACCTTGAGTGCTGTGTGCAGTTTTAGGAACCACAATATAAGAAAACTATAAATCTCTTACAGATTTTTTAAAGGAGGGCTATGAAGATGATGAAGGGCCTTGAGGGGAAGTGTTATGTGGAGTGGCTGAGGGCACTTGGTGTGTTCAGCCTGGAGAAGAGGCTGATAGGAAACCTCATTGCAGTCTTCAATTTCCTCTCACGGGGAAGCAGAGAGGGGGCTCTGCCCTCTTCTCTCTTGTGTCCAGTGACAGGACCTGAAGGAATGGTATGAAGCTGTGTCAGAGGAGGTTTATGTTGGATACTAAGGAAAGGTTTTCCAGCAGGAGGATGGTTGGGCACTGGAACTGGCTCCCCAGGGAAGTACTAACAACACCAGGCCTGACAGAGTTCAGTAAGGGTTTCAAAAATGCTTCAGGCAAATAATGTGATTCTTGTGGCTGTCCTGTGCAGGGTTCATTCTTTCATCATTTTTTCCACATTTTTCATTACCTTAAGTATCATTTTACCTTATCTAAAAGGCTATTTTAGCTGCAAAAATACTTCACCACACATAATTTTCTCCGTCTGATTTCTATCCCCCACTCTCCATTACATGTTTTATCCTCTTCTACCCACTCATTTATTGTTTATCCGCTTCTTTCTTTTCTACTCCTTTGAATTGCATTTTGTGTGTGGGCAACAAGGTAAAATGACAAAATTTCTGATCTCTAAAGAGCCACTTTCAATTTTCCACCTCCACACAAAAAAAAAAGAGAAATATGAACCGGCAATACAACAACAACAAAAAAAGACAACCTGCCTGTACATCATGTCCTCACATTCTGACCTGCTTTGAACTCCATATTGGCAACTTTGGACTCCTCCAGCTACTGCAAGTACAAAATGTCAATAAAGCTAGGGACAGCTTTAAAGATGATAAACTGGAGAGTGACTTCTTGCCTGCAAGAAATATGCCACTGAGCTCAACTAGGAAGAGATACACACATCTAGTATTTGCCCCTACCTAACCCATTACAGGCAGGAAAATAAAGAAAAATTATATGAAAAGAGCTAACACTCAGGTGCAATGAAATGTCCATAGTAGCCATTAGTAAGTTTTTTCTCACTATAGTCAGGATTCTAGGATCAATTAGTTAATAAATTTTCCTGTCTGACCATCCAGGTGCCACTCTGACTGTCACACTTGCACCACCTGAGCTGGGACTGAGGTCCTTTTTCGGCAGGTGGCTCCAATGAGCTGACAGCTGCTTCACTTGACTCCTACACATACCACTCACACACAGTCAGACAAAGCTTCCTTACCAGCTCAACCCGAGGTTTACCACAGCAGTCTCAGACATCTGGATCCTTAAATGAATTTAATCATGGTACAAGAACAGCATAAAAGCTCAAACTGGATGCCTCCAAGGAGTTTCCCTAAACAAAGGAAACCCTGGGCTTTTATACTCTCATAGTCTAAAAGTGGGATAATCTGAGGTCTTCTAGCCAAGTCCGCAGCTCCTGGCATGTCTCTGAGTGCCCAGTTCCCTGGCCAGGTGTCACAGTCCCTGTGCTCTTCGTTATGCTCTCGGCCTCTTGCCTCAGGCTCCCATCCAGAGCTCAACCTTCAGCTTGCTCTGCAGCTGCACACCAAGCTACCAGCATTCAACATATTCTTCAAAAAATTAACCAGAGAAAGAGCTTAAATTTTAATAATGTTCACTCACCCTTTACCCACCTCCCCCTTGACACCTCCTCCAAAAAAAAAAAAAAAAGAAGAGGAAAGAAAAGGATCTTTTTTTTTCCCACAATGGAAATGTATGACAGAACATATGAAGAATCATTTAGAATTGTGAGTGGCTGACCTTCTCTGATATGCTTGTTTCAGTTGTCATTTGTAAGCAGCATATAGCCCCCACAGCTTTCATCATCACAGACACAACCACACATTCATATTTGTCTCTAAAGATGTTCTATAGCTATGTAATCAGCACATAAGTGTAAAGTGCAATTATTATAAACGAGGTAGTAAGCTCTTTGTCTCATCTATTCCCTGTAACCACTTCTAATTCTTGGCAAACATATATGTTTCGATGTGCTTATTTAAAAATCCTTTCCAAAAGGCCCTTCTGTTCTTCTTAGCTAGGACCAGACTGACATGCAGGGAGGAAAAACATGACACCACCTTCTCCGCCAACAATTCCAACAGAAGCCAAAAAGTATCTTGCATTAGCACTTAAAGGAGAGATATCTATTTAAAACTGTTGAAACTGAAAAAAGTGTTATTTTATTCCAGTTCCTCTTCGTAAGGGCCCTGTTTCTTAAAGATCAGTACTGATGCCTGCACTGTAAAAGTCTCTCTACCTACTCTATCCTGCCATGTGTCTCATCTACTTCAACTTAATATACTAGGCAGGATAACATAATTACTGAATATGTTATACTCAAAAACTTACGGGCAGAAATGAAATACATGTCAAGTGTACAGCCAAAAATTTATTTTAATTCTAATTGAAATCTTTCTAGTCTAATTAAAGAAATGTTTCTAGACCAGCTTTATGAGACAAAAGAGGAAAAAAGGAAAGAAATTCCTACTATAAAGTCTTAATCAAAATAATGTTATTAAAATTATTATAGACTTTTTTCTACATTTTTTTTGTGTTATAGTGCTTACCTTTACCTGCCCTTCACAGTGCTAATATTAATGAGTTTTGTCTGATGGGATGAATATAGTGAATTGTTAGTATTTCAAGTTCTTTGAGAAGACTCTGATGTTGAATGGCTTCTTTTTCTTCTTTTTTTTTTTCTCTCTTTTTCTCTCTTTTCTTTTCCTTTTCCTTTTCTATTTTTCCTTTTTCCTTTTCTCTTTTCCTTTTCTTCTTTTCCTTTTTTTTGGAAGAAAAAGGATTCATTACAGCCTAGTTGAATTTTCAAGGGGAAGAAGCTTTATCATCCCTTTTTTTCTGGCATAGTTAATTAAGTTCCTCTCATGTCTCAAAAAACAGGTATACTAGTATATTCTGGAGTCAGCCTTCACAGTGTGAGCAGTCTCAGCAGTATGAGACAAGGCTTTTGTGTTTGTATTTTGGGTATCTACAGAAAATTTAGAGAATTAGGGTAGTTTTTTTAACTCACATGTTTCCTCTTGTTAACATACATCAGAGAATATAGTTATTTTACTCTAAAATACATTATGCTTTTTGCATCATAATTGAGAGGCTCTTTCTGTCCAAAAGAGAGACCTAAATATTCTTGTTCCTAGAATTTCTCAGTGGGGACTTTGTGGATAAAGAAGGCATTGAAGGTAAAGAGACCAGTTTTCTAGTAGGCATTGTAGAACAACAAAAAAACAATAAAATACATCTACATCAAACAAAATGTCCCATACTGTTTATCAAATCACAGGAACAGGAGCTGGACTGTCTTCACTCTCATCCAAACGGAGTAAAGCCTGAAGGAAGGACAGCATATAGTAATAAAAGAGACTGAGAAAAACACCACCCATTAATGCACCTACGTCAGAGACAATGATACTGAGGTTACATCCACATTGCAGGAATTAAGTCCCTAGGTTGACACCACTATTAAGTAAAATTCTCCCACAGCTCTGAACAACTTGATGTAACTTCAAAGATACATTCAGCTTTGAAGCTGGTTCTGCCCTGAGTGAGGGTTCCCCACTCTAAACTAGATTATTTTATATCCCATCAAACCTAAATTATTTTATGATTCTCTGAAGATGAAACATCCTGCTGAGATACTTTCAGGATCAATTTTGTAGATGTACAGTGCTACACTTTGATGTATCCAATGTATTCAGCTAAGGTCATAGTTGCTTAAGGGTGTGTCTTACCATGCACACTGTGGACACATCCCTTCATTTGTCCAAATGTAGCTACCCTCTCTATTTCTTTCAATCTGCATCACTTCATACCTGCGTCAAGCTGTTGGTCCAGGGCTCTTCTTTTTAATCTAGACTCATGTCAGTTTAGTTAAGTGCTGACTTCTTGTTTAAATGGTAGCTTCTAGACTATTTTCCCTTAGTAATGGATCATGTACCCATCAAAGTTTAGCAGAATCTGTGTATCTGTCTCAAAACACAAGTTATTTGTTTTAGATAGGACAACTTAATCCAGCCTCACCTACAGACTAGTATGCAAGATTTGTAAACAAATGTCAAGGTAAATCAAAATAGTGTTCACACTCCGCTGTAGAAAAATGTTTATAGTCGTTCCAAAATGACAGAGAGGAAAAAACCAACCAAACAACAAAATCAAATACAGATTAAAAGTCCTCATTAATAAAGGTCTTCAAAGATCATTGAAAGTACCTATGAACATGAAGAAAAATTTCTCCAGAAAGGATCCTTTCTTCACAGAAAAAACCTACCTAGCATATAAGTAAACAGTGCTTACCAGAAAGGAATCCTTTTGCAATGAAGTTTAGTAAGTGCAGCATAGCTGCTGTACACATAGCTTGTATCACACAACCAGAAGCACAGGGTTTGCTTGCACCATCCAGTGAAGCATAAGGCATGAATTAGCAGGCAGGAAATTATCTAATTCCAGAATCACAGCTGCATACCTCTGTCAAATGTAATTCTACACCAAAGCCAGTTAACCAACCCAAGAAATAATATTAATTTGCCAAAATATTTCAATACACTGAGTCTCATTCCACAGCTATATGCATGACACTATGCTTTGTCTGTTTCCAGATGTACTAGCATGGACATTAGCACTATGTTCAATGGACAAGCATACATACCTAGTGAGTTTTACTCAGGAATCCTTACTGTCTGTTCAAAATAGCGCTATCAAATTTAAACTCTTCTGTCTTGTCTAAAATGACCTTTTCCTAACTCTTGATTTCTGTGTCCAACATATTAGAGCACATGAATGCATACAGTCATTTTTATATCCCTTATCACTTGCTGCCTTACTTTTATGCCTTTCTTTTATTCTCCACCTACAAAATGTAAAAAACTAACAATTTTATACAAAATAACAATAAAGTGGAAACCATCAGCTATGTTTAAGCCTTCCAAATAATAAGAAGAGATCTTTTTTGGGGAAATAACATTCTAAACATTGGGAAAAAGCAGTATTTTTTCATCACTGCCATGCATGTCCATAATGTAAAAAAACTACTGATTTGATTTCCAACTCCCCCCTCCTGTGCAAGGTAAGACATGTTTTGCCTAGGTTGGAACGTTCTTAGCTGCAGTATTCTTTGCAAATTTCTAGTTATAGTTGAAAAATTAAATGCAACTTCAGATTTTAGCCCCATAAAGTAGAAAGCAAGGTAGAGTGGAAGGTCTCCTTCTGAGATTGATGTTTAGATTATTTCCAAACTTAATTATTCTGGAGAAAAATGGGAAGCACACAGGAGGTATTCTAACAGTTTACACAGAAAAGAAGCAGTCAGTAAGTCAGTCAAAAGCAGCTAGAGGACTTGAGTAAAAAGGTCCTTCCTGACATTAAAATGTCATCAAATAAGTGGTCAAGCTTAGGAATAACTATCTGTATTTGTAGCAGTAGTAAGTTTCTTAATACTTTATTCTTTTCTTCGTATTTCTTATCATAAGACACAAAACCTGGCTGTCTCTGGCAAAGTCAATCTCATTTCATACAGTCCAGAACACTGTCCTTCCAAATCAAACAAGATAAATAATGCATATTAGAGCATTATATTTATTTACATATATTTACATATTTATTACATTATATTCTTACTACTTGTTGAGCTTTCTCTTCGAGTTTCTAATCATGGACATTGAGTCCTCAAGTCTTCTCTTGATCACTGATCTGCTATTATGCAAAAGCTTACTTTTCCAAGCCTGTTTATATGAACATTTTAATAGTTGATAGTCAAACCATATGTAAAAATGAAGAGATCAAAACCAAAATAGTGAATATAAACATTAATGAAGAAAAGGTTTGTAAGTGAGCGACTGCACATTTTAGACAAACTATTTTGTATTCACAAAATTTGCAGTTTAGAATTAACATCTTTTTCTCCCCATTAACTTCAGACAACATTGTCTCCCACTTGCAGGTATTACCAATATGAATTTTATTACATGAATTCTTTAGTCTGACACAGACATCACAGAGATTCCAAATTAACATATTCTCAATCAGTGTGTTCCAGTCTGCTGAAAATTGCTTTTGTCATTTGAGCTTTTAATTTTATATTATTAAATGGAAACAAGTGTGGTACTAAATGCAGTCTATATCTGTTGGCTTAATAGTATCTTTGATATAGGATGACTCTATATGAAAATATTTAAGTTACATAGCAAAATAATTACTGAACACCTTTTGCAGTGTTTGTGGCAAAAAATATGTTTTCTGAAGCAATTTATCTATGAATTATATTCCCTGCACTTATAGTGGCATATTAAGTTTACTCAGAGGCATGCAATTAAATCATATAGTTTTTTTAGTTATGGCATTCACAACTACATGAAAATTGCAAATTCAAAATGGTTCAAACATTTCTTCATGGATTACCTTCTTCCCTTGTTAGGTTTATCAAAATATTTGCTCATGACAGTGACTAAGCAGCTTAGTTTTCTTGTTGGAAGGTGAAAAAAAAATGTAAAACCAAAGCAACCATTTTTTTCTTTTCTTCATCAAACTTTAGAAGTTCACTCTAATTTTTCAGATTCATTTTCCCACAGGTATGCTATTTGCAAACAGGCAAAGAAATACCCATTTAATCCTTTTTCTCAAGTACACAAGCACGAAACTTCATTCGAGTCCACTTTTTATAAGTTTTGTTGTCTAAATAGCTCTGTGTCCAGAGAAACAAAGGAAAAAAGTTTTGATTATCTGTGTTGAAGCTAGTCAGTACTTCATAAGAAAAAGAAAAGTAGCAAATGTCTGTATGTTGGTTGCTTTCTTTTAGGAAAATCTTCTGTGGGGAGGTTTGTGATCCTCCCTGTTCTCTGTGTTGTCAAATGTCCTGGCTTCACCTCAATACTCCCATTTCCCCCAGTGTTTCAGCTCCCAGAGTTATCCCACAGTGACTAGTGAGAACTCAGACAGAGGCTGCTATCAAGATATGCAAACTCTAGATGAAACAGTGCTATTTTAAGATCCATTTAAGACATTTAAGACCCATATAACATAATTAAGTAGCAGGTTAAGTTCATTGCATTCAGAGCCACAGAATAACAGAATAGTTGAGATTGGAGGTCATCTGGTCCAACCCTCATGCTCAAGCAGGACCACCTCATGCCCATCGCCTGGAACCATGTCCTGGAACCATGTCCTGGAACCATGTCCAGGCTCTTGGATGTCTCCTCAGATGGAGACTCCACAACTTGTGCCAGTGCTCAGTGCACTCAGTAAAAAAGCATTTCCTTGTATTCAGATGGAACTTCCTGTGTTTGTTCCTGTTGGCACTGGTCTTGTCACTGGGCACCACTGGAAAGAGCTCAGCATTTTGGCTAATATCAAGTTAACTGACACCAGTGTACTTGTTGTCTGATATATGTTGGTTTAGAGTGTCCCATCATAAGGTTTGACCTTCTCCCTGTTCCAATATCAAACACAACAATTTGTATTTGAGCCTGGCATATCTTATGTCTGCTCTCTGCACAGAAAATTTCTAATTCTCTTTTCTGATTAACTTATAGAAAATAAAAAAGATAAATATGTAGAAAGTATTTAAAAATTAAAGGCTCTACAAGAAACTGGAGTGAGTAGTACTTGAAAGCTTTGAAATAGCATTATTTGCAGTTTCATTCATTGCTGCATGAATGAACTTTGGTTTAAAAGTGTGTTCTGAAAAGGGAGCTAACATTATTTATGAACCCTTCAACTGACTGTCAGAGAAGCTGTGTGTCCTATCATTTCTTATTTTCAGGAGGTTAAAACATTTGCAAATAGTATTTACTTGAAACCCTCCTGATTCTTTTTTTCATTATTATTCTTCTTCAGCTAAGAAGTTCACACAAAATGTGTTCCTTCCCCTGTATCTTGTTCCTGTACTAATACCACTTCCTTAATTTCTTGCCCTCTCTTTTGGAGAGGGAAACAAAATTAAAATAGTTACCAGAGCTCTAGAAAAGCTAAAAGCAAAGATGATAGTTTGAGACTTTTGAGAGAAATTACTAGACTAGCTTTTTCATATCAATGCGCCTTTCTTATAGTAAGCTTCATGTACTCGTTATCTTTTGCTTTTTCTAGGACTTGACTGGTGGCTACTTTTATGTCCACAGAGAGGGACAGTCATGACTCAAGCTGTGATCCAAAGTTTATGAGTAAGTAGAAGTAAGTACTTAATTACTCAAATTCTAAGCAAGCCAGAGATATTTTGTTGTAAATATAAATAATTTCAAAAGTTTTGGAGACTGTGCACTGTTTAGATTATAAGTTTTCAATCATGAAGAAGAGATTTTTCCACCCATCTTTGTATCATGAAGTCTCCTTTATAACAAAAAATTCTACCATGATCAGGAACCAAAATCAAAATCATAGATATTTCTTAATCAAGAAAGAAATATATAAATGAGCCTCTTGGAATATTGTGTTTTAATTAAATTATTTTAAATTGGCATTTTAAATAAACCAACTTAAATATAATAGAAATTAACATACATATTAATGAAAAATCAATTTAATGTAACAACATTTTATTTCATGACCATGTGGTCTTTTTCTGTTTGGAAAAATAAAAACTCTTTCTCTACAGAAAAAAAACCCTGGATTCTGAAGACAAAACCCAATATATTTTATTTGCAAATTTCCAGCTTATTTTAATAAACGTGTATTACTTTTGAGAATATTCCAGAGGTTTTGACAAACTATGTGTGTGACAGAACATTGAAAAGGAATAATATTTAACTGCATATATTACAATCTTTTTAATCAATAACTGCAATTTCCAAAATATTTTAGACACTGGGGAGACAGTCTTTACTTCTGAGGATTTGTGGTCTACAGTTAAATCAGATAAAATGTATCAAGTATATGTATAAAAAGGATCAAAGGAAACGTGTAGATTGACATATTTTTCATGTTTCATGAAACTGGGTTTTCAAACATGCTAAATACTGAGACTTTCATAAGAAGTTCCATAAACTTCAAATACATAATAGTGCAACAATAAATTTAATTTTTGCTGATTTTTGCAATTATCTTTTCTTCCTTAAATCTACATTCGGACACACACATGCACACACAGACACACACACAGAGAAGTTATTTGTATTTTTGCCCAAATTAAAAAATAAAATCACAAAAATAAAGAAAAAATTATAAATAAATTGTTCAAAATAGTACATTTTTTTCTCTCTCTCTCTTTCTTTTTTTAATTTTGTTTTCTTTATGGGATTTAGTACTAAATATTCTCCAAAACAGATAGCTTTCTTTATGTAATATCCATCTATTTACTTACTTTTAATTATGCACTTACACTTCAGCAAAACAATCAGAAACAGATGCTAGGGAGTAATTATAAGAATATATTCATAGAAAAGTTGGATTTCAGATAAATGCATAACCTTCAATGTAGTCCTTAGGCATCCTTTCATGGATTGTGTCACAGAATCCTAGATATTTCATAAGATAGTTGGAAGAAGTAAGTGTTGCCAAGCAGTACTCAAAATCAGACCGTTCTTATTTGAATACTTAAAGATTTAGACATTTGACAGTAAACATCTATAATACCGGAACCACTATGTTTGATTAGTAGCTGTATTAAACCCTCCTACTTCATTTAGGAAGAGTCAGTATGTGTTAAAGTAGATGTACAAGACAGTTTACATACATCCTGCTTCAGCAGCTCATTACCTTTTGTCATAAACACATCTCTGAGAGCTGAAAACTGTGCTTCTCTAAAGGTAAGAGCTACACATGACAGCTGCTCCATATGACAGAAAAATAAGTTACCAATGAATCCCTTATTTAAAAAAATAAAACAACTTCCATGGTTTACCTACAGTTAAAAAAACAGAAAAAAACAAAACAAACTAACAAACAAAAAAATCCCCAAAACACAAAAAAGGACTAATTTTAGCTATTTGTGAGGAACCAATTTAATCTTGGTTTCTCTCTCAGCATTGCCCAAAATTGCCAGAGGCATGTGGGGGAGAGGCTGCACAAGTGCTACTTGCAGGTGGCAGCTTGGAGAAGAGGGAGGAAAGTCCTGTCTGTAGGGAGACTCCACCTGACAGCCATTTCACGTAATCTGCAGTCGGGAGGAGACCACCAAGGACACTGTGCCCTCTAGAAAGGTTCTCCAACCAGGCGGCAAAAGGTCTCCACCAATGGACTGCAGTCAAACGTTTGGCTGGCTGATGGTCTCCTGTCAGTGAGCCAACCTTGGGAAGAGCCAGGGAGTATAAAAGCAACTGCATCACAAACTATGAGGGTCTGGCCTGCTGTTTGCTTTTGCCCTCACTGGAAGTTCGTTTTGCTTGCCCTCACTCATCACTCCTTCTTGCTGACCGGACCCCTGCTGACCACCTAACCGGTGTCCTGCCCTACCACTTCATCTCCCTCACCTGCTCCAGCTGTTACCTGTCCTGCCTCCCTGTGTTCCTCTCTGATCCCTACCTGCTTCATCCCTGCCTACCTCATATCTGCCTGAACCACCTGCTTTCTACCCTGCTTTGCTGATCCAGACCGCTGTGGTGGTCCCTGACCTTCTGGGGGTAACACCTGCTTTTCTTCCTGGTCTCCTCTCTCTCTTGCCTCATTCTTTTTTCTTTTCCTTCCTCCTTTTCTGCCTTTCCTATTCTTCTTTACTAGGGCAATACCCTTTTCACTACTAATGGTTCTCAGATACAGTATTTTCCTAGTTTGTCTTAATTCTGTCCTAGAGCATCTGTTTTTAAGGAAGCCCCTGCATTTTGCCAGGGTAGAATACTATTTCAGCCAGTTTTAGTTTAGAAAGGATAGTGGTGATATTGAATAGGGTTTATAGACATGAAGTCCCTTAACTTGTTATTTTGCTGGCTTCTGACCCTTCTGAATTCTTTAAAGATTTTCCAAACCCTCAATTTAATCACACTAGAAGTTGCTTTATTCACCATGTCAGTTGTCAGTTAGAATCAGTAAATATGATTTAACTGTCTTCATAGCTTCCACCACCAGTTACATGTTTAATACATAATGCTGCAATATGATAGCAAAAGGAATGCCATAAAGCACGGGGCAGGTGGGAATGCCCATGTGCCTTCCTTGCAGTTTGACACTGTCCCTTGCAACACTGAAGGTCTGTTGCATCATGTCTGGTGCAGGGTCTGGGAACCCCTTTGGGGGGGCCTTTGATGGGCCATGTCACCCCCTCTGTTCTTCATGTGGATGCAGCTTCTCCCTTAGTGAAGGGCCCCTCGGCTGGGCTCCTCTGCACGACGAAGGATGGGTGGTCACCTTTCACCAGAGGCTTCTCCAACACACACTCAAAGCCTCTCTCCCCCACCCTGTGGTTCCAGGGTCTGTTCTAGGCTGGCAGCTGATACCCCTGGGGCTGTGGTCTCTACTCCTGAGGTGTTAGGCTTGTGCTTTGTGAATGTCCCCAGCCCTGAGTTGTTACTTTATCTTATCCTCATCAGCGAGCGGTCCAGGGCCTCTCAGAGCACCGTTCAGGGTGTGCTAGTCTTCTCTGCAGCTTTTGTAATACAGTTTTGCTATAAGTCCCTCATGAAAAGGTTTAAGTCATTAACTATAATATTTCAGCCTCAGATACCATCTCCAGGTGGCTTTTGAATGTCTGGAAACTTCACAGAGTCTCTGGGGAACATTTTTCAGTGTTCAACCAATCTCTCAGTAGAAGGGTGCTTTCTTCTGTTTAAAGCGAATTCCCTAGATTTTGGTTTGAGGCCTCTTAAGTTATTGAATGATGCTGAAAAGTCTAGCTCCATATTCTTTAACCCCTTGTTTCTATTTTAAAAAATATGTATTAGAAATAAAAGTTATAGATCAGAATAATTTCTAAGACTAATAACAGTTCATACAGTAGATAGTATTAAACCTCTTTATATAGGGACTGAATGAGAGGACAGCAAGGTGGATTGAGAACTGACTGAACAACAGATCCCAGAGGGTCATAATCAGTGTCACAGGATCTAGTTGGAGGCCTGTCACTAGTGGTGTCCCCCAGAGTTCAATACTGGGCCCAGTATAGTTTAACTTACTCATCAATCACTTGATGAAGGTCTGGATGCCTCCTCAGCAAGTTCACCAATGACACATATCTGGGAGAAGCTTTGGGCTGATCCCCCTGAGTGCTGTGCAGCCCTTCAGAAGGATCTGGGCAGGTTGAAGAGATGGGCAGAGAAGAACTGTCTACAGTTCAACAAGGGAAAATGCAAAGTCCTGCACCAGGGAAGGAGTAATCCCATGTGCCAACACCCGCTGGGGACCGACCTGCCTGGAAGCCGCTCTGTGGAGAAGGACCGCAGGGTCCTGGTGGACAACAAGCTGTCCATGAGCCAGCAGTGTCCTTGTGGCCAAGAGAGCCTATAGTACTCTGGGCTGCTTTTGAAAGACCATTGCCAGCAGATCAAGGGAAGTGATCTATCTCATGTGGAAAATGCCTTTTTGACAAACAATTAAATAGAAAGGGGAGAAACACCAAATTTTTGCATTCCAAACTGCTCTCCAGTGTATTCAGCTGTGCTGAAACCTGCAAAAGATGTGTTTTTCCAGAAGAAATTGCCTTAAAATTCTATTAATTCATTGATAACATTACTGAAATATCAGGACACTGGTAAACTTAGAAAAACAAAAATTCTGCTTTTTTTCAGAGCATGTTAATCCCTAGCCTCCAGTTTGGCTAATGAAAAAGAAACTGAATATATGACTACGCAAATAGAAAACATTAACTAAATTTTATTGAACTCTAAGGAAAACCTACAATGATGACGCTGTTTGTCCTAATTGTTTCCATTATGTTTACTTATGACAATGTAATCTCATCTGTATTTCAGAAAATATACATTTGAGCTTCAGCCAAAAAATATAAAAGATAAAGAGGCTCATGCCCTTGCATTTGAGTCAGAAAGCTATCCTGCACTAAGTAGTTAATGTCTTAATTAAAACTGGTTATCTGAAAGCAAAGACAAATGTTAAAATAAATCAATTAAAGAAGTTTCTGGATGTTTTTAATGTGCATGTTTCTGAAAAAGACATCAAACACTGATGAAAATGTAAAGTAAATTTTAATGTTAAAACGTGTCCTTAAATATCAAAGTTTGATGAATCAAAATGCTGTGTAAAAAAATGAAACATGCACTCCACGTGGTGTGGAGGAGGTGCAGCTGGAGCTCAGAGCTTGTTACTGCATACAAAGCAGCAACAGGCTACAGAGTAATGCACAAACCACACACAGGGCTAACACCAGGAGACACGTGGCCAACCAGGACATCCCCAAATAGCTCAGGAACAGAGGTTCTGAGACCTCACATTGGACGCCATTTCTTGTAGTGGGTTAGCTTGTCCACTGCTTAATTTGTGGTGAGCTTGCCTGTTTATGTCTTGGAATATCTTAAACCATTCACAAACAGCCTAAATATCCCTTGACTGTGCAGCCCCACTTAAACCTCACCAGAAGCAGAAGTTGAGAAGAGAAATAGAGCTCAAACCTCTTATGATGTTAAGTCATTTATTCCCTCTGTCCTGGAGGGGGACAGAGCACCTGGTCTGGGCAGAGTCGGCGAGGTAAGAGGGAGGGGCTTTCCCCCCTGCTGGTTTTATCACAGACAACGGGGAAAGGGGATACCAGGGGCGGAGATGGGACAAACAACCAAGCAGATCAGAGCCCGGGCTGCTGGAACATTGGACAGACCCGACTCAGTCACATGGCAGGGACC
>JACBWW010001163.1:0-15491 GCA_020086605.1 Lanius collurio
TCTGTTCTTCCAGACCTTCCTGGGGATGGGTTGGAGGCTCCAGGGCTTTGGGGTGGTCTTGATCCCCCTCCAGTCCATGGGCACTTCCCAGCCCCATTCCTGCCCCAGAGCCAGGACAGGGATGGCATTCCCACAAAATCCCCTTCTCCACATGGTCCCTTCTCCTGCCACATCCTGTTTTTCCCACTGAGTATTCCCAACAATCCTTGGACGGCTCCATCTGACTTTTTGGGACGCACATCCCAGAGCTCCTGGGATTCTCTGCCCAGGAGAAACTTAAATCAGCTCCATATATTCTATATGTCCCATAAATAATTACCTACAATAATCTCTTTTTTTTTCCTTCTAAAAAAGGTGGAAATGAGGAAGCCAAGCCAATCCTTTCAGTCCCAGGTTCAAGGATAAAAACCCTCTGCATCCGGAATTTTAACAAGGAATTTTTGGCAACCAGGAGAAGTTTTCTTGTGCTCGGGAAACCAAGGCCATTAAATAACATCAGACATTAATAATCCAGATATTAAAACTTTTAAAAATTGATGAGTTTTAATAAGAGAGACTTATTATATCTGGGAAAATATTCTCCAACATCTCCATCCTCATTCCCATTCCACATCAAAAGAAAATCCTTAATCTCCTCGTGCCTGATTTGGTGCCTTGAATTCCTCAGATTTTTAAGGTTTTGAAGGAATTTAGGGAGGTCAGGTGTTGCTGGAGGGATCAAATATTTTCCACAGATAAGAATTGTTAACAGTAAAAAAAATTCACTGAAAATAAAAAAAAATTAAAATAATTTCTGTGGGTGGTGGGTGGCTTATTCTATTTTATTTTAGTGGAAGTACGTGGTTACATCTGAAATAAAAGGAATATTCCACATCCCTTTTTATACCCAATATCCAGCAAAAAAAGGGAAAAAATGAAATTGTGGTATGGTAAAAAAAAAAAGAAAGAAAAAGCAGGGAAAAAAAAAGATTATTATCTTAACGTTCTGCTGAACAT
Organism: Lanius collurio; assembly: GCA_020086605.1. NCBI lineage: Eukaryota > Metazoa > Chordata > Aves > Passeriformes > Laniidae > Lanius > Lanius collurio. The sequence goes on from JACBWW010001163.1 coordinate 997, forward strand.
TCTGGATTTATGAAAGGAAATGAGACAATTGATGAGATCAGATCTGCCAGGGTTTCATTTGAAATCCAAAAACCAATATTATTTTTATGTTCAGTGCTTGGGTTTTAGGTGGAGGATGTGATTGCACACATCAGCACCCCCAGTGAGGAGATTTACGAGGGAAATGCAGCTTTTGCAGAAAATCTCCATCTATTTTGTATTTCTCTTCTGGTGGAGCAGAATTCCAAAGACTCAGCTCCTGTCAAATGGAGAGGACTTTTCATTGTGAACTTCTGAGTATTCCCAGAATCAATCATGAGAATGGTTGGGATAAAACAGAGAATTAATTCCGAATGTTTGGCTTCTGAATGGAAAAGGGAGCTCAGGTTCCGGCAGCCCCAGGTGCATCAGAGCCCCAATTCCAGGGAATCCAGGCCAGCTGACTCCCAGTTTTTATTTATAGCCTTCATCACCAAAAATCACACACCCCAATCCCTTTTTTTTTAAGGGAAAAACCTGATAAAATTTGTGAAACATTTGTTAGATCTCTTTGCTTCCAATCAAATCTGCAAAGGGAACTGTAATTCCCTTCCCTCCAAGCTTTAAAATAAACCCTTGGTGGACAACTCACATCCACAATCTTCCCACATTCCCATGGAATCCTATTTCTTCCCATCCCCAGTTTGAAACCACGACTCATTTTGCTGGCTGGGAGGCTCTCAGAAATCTTTTCAACCCCATTTGTTGTGTAAAATGACCCAATCCACGAAGGAAAAAGGGAAAAGAGAGGCCAATATTTTTATTTTCTTGGGAGTGGAGAGCTCTGTTTGAGGCTCTTTTCCCTACAATGTTGGGAATTTTGGAGATGGGGATGCTCCAAATAATTTGCTTTGCAAATTTTTCATCTCTTTTTAGCCCCTCCCAGCATTGTCAAGCTCCAAATCTGGGGTCAGGGAATGTTTCTCTGCCAAGAGCTGTTCCCGTTTCTTCCCTGAGATCCATTTATCCCTCTTTTCTGTTTTCCTCCAGCTCTGTGCTGAACAAACACATCCCCAGGTAAAAAAGGCTTTTCTAACAATGAGCATGAAATGAAAAATGTTTCTTGCTGCTCCAACAATCCCCAACATTCCCAGGACAAATTCCACCCTCAGCCCGTGGACAAAGAGGAATCAAATGTCACAGAAAGGCCTTGGGAAGGACCTTGTGTTCCACAAGGCAAATATTGAATTCCCAGAATTGTGTGTGCAGCAAATGGAGCTGAAACACCTTGGATTTATCCATTGAAGCTTGGAGCTGTCACTGCTTAGGAGTTGGGGTTTTTTTCCCATGTCTTTCTCCAGCTCTTTTTCTGGATAAATGGACAGCCAGGCAAAGGCTGGGCTCAGTAGAGCAAATCCAGGTTCCTGCACCCCTTGTTAAAAGGTGGGAAAAGGGGAAATGGCCTCAAATCGTACCAGGGGAGGGGGAGTTGGGATAGCAGGAAAAAAAGTCTTCCCTGGAAGTGTGAATTATTGGTGTCCCCATCCCTGGTGGTGTTCCAAAACCATGGGAATATGATGGAAAAATGGAGCTGGGAAGGGGCTGGAGCTCCAGGAGCAGCTGAGGGACCTCAGCTCTTGTGGGCAGCTCTGGGCCCCTCGTGACAAGAGGACCTGGAGGGGCTGGAGCTGGGAAGGGAATGGAGCTGGGAAGGGAATGGAGCTGGGAAGGGAATGGAGCTGGGAAAGGGCTGGAGAATTCCTGAGGGAGCTGGGAAAGGGCTGGAGAATTCCTGAGGGAGCTGGGAAGGGGCTGGAGAATTCCTGAGGGAGCTGGAAAGGGGCTCAGCCTGGAGCAAAGGAGGCTCAGGGGGGACCTTGTGGCTCTGCACAAGTCCCTGACAGGAGGGGGCTCAGGGGGGGTCGGGCTCTGCTCCCAGGGAACAGGGACAGGAGGAGAGGGAACGGCCTCAGGCTGGGCCAGGAAAAGCTGGAGTTGGACATCAGGAAGAATTTCTTTGTGGAAGGGTCAGGGACAGGCAGGAACCTCTGGAGTGCCCATCCCTGGACACGCTCCAACCCCTCCATGTCCTTCTTGTCATGAGGGGCTCAGAACTGCTCCCAGGATTTGAAGTCCCTCACAGGGGACACAATTCCTGCCCTGGACCTGCTCCCACACAATTCCCCATCCAGCCCAGGTTCCTTTAGCCTCTTCCCCACCTGGGCACATCTGGATCATGTTCAGTCAGGATTTGAGGTCCCTCAGCCACTCCTGGGGCTCCAGCCCCTTCCCAGCTCTGTTCCCTTCCTGGACACGCTCCAGCCCCTCAAATTCCTTCTTGTCAGGAGGAGCCAAGAACTGTCCCCAGGATCTGAGGTCCCTCCTGAGTGCCCAGCACAGGGGACAATCAGGACAATCCCTGCCCCTGCTCCCACACAATTCCTGATCCAGACCAGCTTCCTTTGGCCCTTTGCCCACCTCTCCCACCTGGCCCATGTCCCGCTGCTGTCACCATCTCCTGGGGACCCCAAATATGTGAATTACTCGAAGCAGGAGCAGAATCAGGCACAGGGACCTCAGGAGGGCCAGGCCCAGCCCTGGTGTCACAAAGGCTGTGAAGACTTGTGTCACTCGGTGGCAGATGGGTTCAGGTGTCCATGACCTCCCTGCCTCTGGAAGCACAGCACTGATTTCCCATGGAGTTGTTAATAAGTTCTGTTTCCCAATCCCACTGTAGATTTACCCCTTATCTGACCAGGAAATCTGCTTTGTTTAAATTTAATCCTATTTTAGCTCCAGGAAGGCTTGGGATTATCAGATCCATTCTCTACTGAGCAGTGCTCTCATCAGCCACAGCCAAGAAGTGCTGATTTTTTTCCCTCTGTAACGACAAGTAAGAAACTGAGTCCCAGCAAATTTGTCCTTTATTAAAATATTTCCTTTTATAGGGAAAAAAATCTGACTGGAAATGTCCAGTCTGCATCCTTAGGTGAAGTATTATTTAGGAAAATGTTTTGTTGCTCACCAGCAAGGCATCCCCAACATTCAAATGGAGTTAAAATTGACAAGTTCTGATATTTAATTAAGGCAAGAACTTCCCTTTTGTTCTTCTCTGTTTATGGCTCTTCCATCACCAATATCAGAGCAAGACAAAGTCCTCCCCAAATCCCAGAATTTTTGAATTTTGGGTGTGTGGAGATCACATAACTGGGGACATAATTGATACCTGCTTATCACCCAGCTGAATAATGAGTGTTTCCACACCTGTGGCTTTGATGTGCAGGCTGTAAATTCCCAAATGAGCTCTCCAATTTTTATCCTTTCCAAGATGGAATTATATATATTTAAAGGGAGCAGAGAATTAATCTTGGTTTTTAGGATTTAAGCTGCACTGCTTGATCCTGGGTTCTCAGTAACCTCTTGCTGCCTGTGCTGCTCCCTGGATAAAAGGCCTTGGATGATTGATGTGTTTTGGATCAATTCTGGTATTGCAGGTTGGAATCTCTGATTTATTGGCCAGGCTGCCTATGGAGCATTTGGAACTGGTGTAGGATCATGGAATCATGGAATGGTTTGGGATGGAAGGACCTTAAATCCCATCCCATTCCATGGGCAGGGACACCTTCCCTTATCCCAGGCTGCTCCCAGCCCCATCCAGCCTGGCCTTGGGCACTTCCAGGGATCCAGGGGCAGCCACAGCTTCTCTGGGAATTCCATTCCAGGACCTCCCCACCCTCACCTCCTCCCATATTGCCAAGTGGAGAACCAGAAGTCCATCAGGATGAACACAAATAAGAACTGATGGAAAAATGAGCCTTGGAAAGAAGGAATCAGCAGAGATATTTTTATAATCCAGGAGAAACAGGAATCATATCCCAATATTCAGCTGGTTTCATCCACTGGGGCTCCCTGGCAGGTAACCATGGCAATTAAGGGTTTGAGAAGAACAAGACAAATTTGGGTAGCAATGGTTTCTCCTCACAAGCCGTACAGAAAAGATGATTCATCCAGGAGGGAATAAAAAAACCCAATTCCAACAAGGCAGCAACGCACAGGAAGAGGCAGGAACTGCACTGATCCCAAATCCCTGACTCTCCTGGGCTCCCAAAAAGCCAGGAGGAGTCCAGCAGGTTCCAATTTTCCCAAATCTGCTCTCAAGGAGCAGCTGGTAGAGCACACCAAGCTTTTGATGGCCCAGCCAAGGGAAATTTTCCCCATGAGCTGCTTAGCACCAATCCCATCGCTCTGCCGGCTTTGGGGACGTGGCCAGGGGCACCACCAGGTCTGGGATCCTGTTTGCTGCTTTGAAGTTTTCTCTGATTCAGGTTTCCAGCCTTTTCCATGCGGAACTGGGGGTTAAAGGGCCAAGTGGGAGGTGAGGGCAGCCCCTGAGACACCCTTCAGCTGTTGGGGGGTCTCAGTCCCAGGGGATGGACCACGGAATAATATCACAGTTTCCTCTCCAGTTAAAAACCCCTCGGACTGGAGCAGCTCCCAGGCTCTGAGGACAGCCAGGGATTTTAGGGAAGAAATCCCAACAGCCTCATGGACCCAAACCCTGGGGCTACTCTGGTCCTTCACAGGGTTGTGCCTCTGGATGCTTTTTTTGATGAGAGCCTGATGAAATCAGTCAGAAAAAACCTCCTCATGCTCACAGCTCGCTTGGCTGGATTTGGCTCTTTCTGGGAGCTTTCTCCATTTCCTGAGGATTTCCTGGGAGCTGGAGCGCTCCCCTCACATCTTCATTAGCATCACTCATTCCAGCCCAGCTCTGCAGGTCGGGTGGTGGGAAGGGATGAAGCTGTGGTGTCATCCCATCCTCCCACCCCATTTCCCACGGGCGGGCACACGGGCCTTTTCCGTCACCCGCTGGTGTCAGGCTGAGCAATTAAACCCCAACCTGCTTTCCCTGCCTCCATTAGTTATTGCCCTGCAGCTGCCAGCAGCTCTTTGCTTTTCCACGGATCGGTGGGAATGTGCTTTCCCACATTTCCTAGGCAGGAGCAACTCCCCTTCTCCTCCCTGCTCGAGGTCTGATGTAATTGGCTTTAACAGAGCGTTAACGAATTGCCCGGGGGCATCCAAACCCTCTCCACGAAGAACGTGAGGACTTCAGGGTGAGGTACAAAGTGGAATTAAAAGGATTCCAGATAAATTTGGCTCCCAGCTTGGCAGGCTGATGAAGCAAAGCCTCAGTGTCAGAAGTCACTTTGCCTTGAGGGGGGAAAAGTCACTTCGGTGTCCTGGAAATGTCACCAGAATAGAGATGAGCTGCACCTTGTCAAGTTCTTCCTGCAGCTGCTTCTCCAGGAGAAGCTTTGCCTGGGGCAGGACCAGCTCACTGCTCCCAGCAGCTTTTCCAGAAGCTGCATTTGTGTCCCGAGGAAGCCACGTGGGAGCTGTTTCCCATTTTCCTTGACTCCTCACGGCCTGGGGATTTAAATAAGCCAGGCAAAGGTTGTCTGCTGTGGAAGTCAGCAGAGGAGCAGCGGCTTTGGTGGCCAAAAATGGCCTCAGGACAGAAGCAAGAAGATGTTCAAGATGCCCTCTAAATTTTTATTTCATGCCCAGAGCAGCTGTGGCTGCCCCTGGATCCCTGGCAGTGCCCAAGGCCAGGCTGGACATTGGGGCTTGGAGCAGCCTGGGGCAGTGGGAGGTGTCCCTGCCATGGCAGGAGTGGGACGGGATGAGCTTTAAGATCCTTCCAACCCAAACCATTCCATGATTCTATGAAATTTTTTGTGTGTCCACAACATCTAAAAACCTCAGAAAAACAGGTTTTCTGAAGGCAATGGATTGCAAATCTCGATTCCAGGTAGGATCAGGTGGGCAGGCCCCGAAGTTCCAGCTTGGGAATGGGATTCCTCTTATCCAGCTCGAGCTGTTTGGATCCTGACATCTTCAGATTGGAGTTTGGGATTCTTGGATTCCTGGAAGTGTCCATCCCCCTGTGCTCTTGAGGGAGTCCCAGCAGCTGCTGGGGCACGGCCACACTGCCATTCTTCAGTCCATCACCTCCACACAGCTGCAGTTAGGTGGGATAAATCCCCATTTTACACATCCCTGATGGAATTCAACCCATGTCCAAGGACAGATTAATACATTACCCTCGTCCAAATCATTTTCCATTCCTATTTTAAGTGGCTGGGCGATGTCATTATAAAAATTGCAGAGAAATGTCCTGTTTATGTCGTTGTCATGAGCAGTTTCTGCCGCCTCCATTTCATGTTGGCAATTCAAATTTAAATTATTGCAACATTACTGGACGAGCCCTGCTCTGAGATCTCCTCTTGAAAGTCAATCCTGAAGGATGGAGCACTTGGAAAAGCTGATGTGGGGGAATGTTGTGGGATTTCTGCTGGCATTAGGAAGGAAGGAGACACAGTGATTTGACTGCTTAACCTTTCCTTCCCTTTTCCCTTGGGATAGCCAAGGAAGCTGGCAAAGTGTCAGCCAGAGCTGGGCCTGCTCACAAGGGCAGCGGCTCATGGATAAATGGAAGTGGAGAAGAATCTCACCTGATTCCAGCTCAGAGATGAACGTTCTGGTCCTTCCTGGAGGTCATGATCTCCCAAACTGAAGCTCAATGAGTTGTGTCAACACATTCCAGGCCTCTCCCACTTTTTCTGTGATTTGACAATTCATAGAATTTGGATGAGAAGGGCCATTAAATCCCACCCAGTGCCACCCCCTGCCATGGCAGGGACACCTCCCACTGTCCCAGGCTGCTCCCAGCCCCAAGGTCCAACCTGCCCTTGGACATTCCAGGGATCCAGGGGAGGCCACAGCTGCTCTGGGCACCCTGTGCCAGGGTCTCACCCTCATAAGAAGTGCCCAAGGCCAGGTTGGACATGGCTTGGAGCACCCTGGGATAGTGGGAGGTGTCCCTGCCATGGCAGGGGGTGGCACTGGATGGGATTTCATGTCCCTTCCCACCCAAACCAATCCATGTCTCAGTGAATCTCTGATTCCATGATCCTGGCAGTCTTTGATCCTGTGATTCTCTGTTTATGTGATCCTGTCATCCTCTGATTCTTTGTTTCTGTGATTCCATGATTCTGTAATTCCATGGTTCTGCAATTCCATGATTCTGGGATCCCGAAGTTCTCCCATCCTGCTTTTCTATGATCCCGTGGTTCTAGGCTGAGTTTCCATGCCCAATCCACCCTTGGCCTGTGTTTTCATCCCTGGTCATCTCCCCCAAGGCCACCCTTCCTGGTGGATCCCGGCATTCCTGGCATGGTCACCCCTAATCCACCACCTGCAGCTCCCTTTGCTGGGGGAGGTTTTGGAGGTTTTCCAGCCTTCAGCTCTGTGCCAGCATCTCCAGGGAAGTTTCCTGATGGGATCAGGGAGGATGGCAAAGAGAATCTCAAAAACGATGACTTTGAATGAAGTCCCTGCCCACTGCACTGGTGATCAGATTGAATTATTTGTAGCAGGATTCTGTCCGATCTCCTCGGCCAAAATTCCAGCGGTCTGAACTTCTCCTTTGCCAGCAGCACCTCCATTCCAGCTGTGTCCCAAAGCTCCTTCCTGCTGGGAACACCCCTGGAGGCCAGGACAAGCCTTTCATCCCTCAGACCCCTTCGGCAAATCCTTCTCTCCTTTGATCCCCGGGGCTGGGGACGTTCCAACATTTTTTGTTTCAATTTTATCTCCACTTTCTTACAACATCCCCGATGTTTGCCTCCCCAAAACCCCCATGGTTCCACTCATTTCATCTCGTGCCGCAGAAAATGCGATGCCATCTTCAAGAAACTTCCCACTGCGCATTAATTTCTTTCCCCATAATTATATTTATATTTCAACAAATAGGCTTGAAGTGCATTATTATTCTCAAATGAGCACTAATGGCTTTCAGCACTTTCCTGCAGCTAATTGTGCATTTATTTCCCAGCTTTGATGGCTCCCAAAGAATTCCAGTTCTTCATTTCCATGAAACAACTGTGAAGGGGAAATTAACTGGCTGCTTATTTCATCCACTCATTTGTTTTTTTGTTCCCTGAAAAACTCGACACAAACTGTTGGTGTCCATCAAATAATTCCTTTCCCCATCAGGAAAACATTTCCCTAAATGAGCAACACCAATCTTCAGCCACCCCCCAACGGAAAAAAGGGAAGAAGAGCAATTTTTTGCTGCTCTTGTGTCACTCCAGAAGATAAAAATTCACATTTTGCTCACAGCAGGGTGGACACAAATTTGTTTTAAGGTCATTGGATCCCGTGACACAATTTCAGGGGGATCACCGAAGCCATCCCTGATTCCAGAGTGGAATTCCAAGGACTTTGGAACAGGAGAATGGGTGCTTGGACAACATCACCCTCAACAAAATAATTTTCCTTTCGTAATTAACAATGGGATTCTTGTGTCCTTATGGGAGCAGCAGGAGACATGGACCTTCCTCTGAAATTCCAGGACTCCATGGGAAGGAGGGAAGCTCTTAATCCACAAATTGTCTCCTTTGGACCACCCACCCTCTTTAACAGCCCCCCAAAATTCATATTTAGAGCATTTCTTAAGTCATAAAATCATCCAACTTCCATGAAAATCTTCAAGCCTTCAGCAGGGTCGGAATTAAACCACCCAGATTTAACTTTTTCTTTCCCAACCATTTTTTTTTTTTTCTTTTCAAGGAATTCAACTATTTCCTCTCATGGCTGTTTTCTTAATTTTACTTTTCCTGGGAAAAAAAAGCCGAGAGAAGGAATTAATCCAACAACAACCTTGATGAGGAATTCATTGAAAAGTGTGATGAGAACCCTGAGCTCCTTCCAGCCTGGGCAGCAACGGAAACATTGGGATTGACAAAGAAAAATTCAGATTTGCTCCAGAGTTCAAACACTGTTAATAAATGTGGGAAGAGGATGCCCAGAATCTTTGGGCAGGAGCCTGAGGCCACATTCCATGCTTATGCAAATTTTATGGAAAAGTACAATATTTGACAAATTACACAAATTCTCTCTTTTTTTTTTTTTTTTTTTTTAAGGTAACTGAGTCTGGGCAACATTTTGGCCCAAATTTGACTTCAATTTAGGGTTGTTTATAGGGGATTTCTGAAAAGTGGAATCTCCTGGGAAGGAAGAGCTTTTTTTTTTGTAGGAGAGAGCAGCTGTCCCACATCCCCCGGGATGCCCTGTCCGGTGGCTGGGGGCTGCTCCAGAGGGGATTTGCCCACAGCATGATGGTCACTGTTCCATAAAACAACCCAGCAGAGCCTTTGAACGGCTGGAAAACATTCCAGGGGAGGATGGAAAGGAATTATTCCTCCCTACCAACCTCTAGGCCATGCTCCAGGCCTCTGGTAAAGGCCCAGAGGTACAGAACAATTCCATGGAATCCTGGAATGATTTGGGTTGGAAGGGACATTAAAAACCATCTCGTTCCACCTGTGCCATGGGCAGGGACACCTCCCACTGTGCCAGGCTGCTCCCAGCCCCATCCAGCCTGGCCTTGGGCACTGCCAGGGATCCAGGGGCAGCCACAGCTGCTTTGTCCAACCTTCATTAATTGGGATATTCCCACAGGAGTGGTTTCTGTTGGCAGAAATTCCCCATCCTCCAGCAGTTTTGTTCCAAACACTCAAAGGCAGTGAACGAACCCTCTCAGCACCAGGAGAAATTGGGGGAATATCCAAACCCTGCTCCAGAGCCAGTGGAAAATACGGGCAGAGGTGGCAGGGGTGACACAGAGCAAATCTTGGGATGAAGCACCCACTGTTCCCACATGGAAAGGGATCACAGGGGAAGGTTGGGCTCTTCTCCCAGCTGAAAAGAAGGAATGAGATGAAACAGCCTCAGGTTGTGCCAGGGGAGGTTTAGAATGGATATTATGGAAATTTTCTCCACAGAAAGTGTTGTCAAGCATTGGAACAGGCTGTGCAGGGGAGTCCCCATCCCAAAAAACCACATGGGTGTGGTGCCTGGGGACATGGCTTAGTGGTGACCAAGATGGGGTTGGATTCACAGCTGGATTGATGATCTTGTAGGCCTTTTCCAGCCTTTAAAATTCCATGATTTTAACACCACAGATGCCCTTGCTCCCCTCACACTTCTCCGTGTGAACAACCCCACGGCAACCCCGGGGCTGTGCTGGAGCAATAATTCCCCTTTCCCACCAGCTCCAGTGCTGCAAGCCCAGTTTTTCCCTTCTCATCCTAAATTGGCTTGGAATCACCCCTTTAATTCCCAGGATAAAACATCATCTGTGATTATGACATGCAGAGAAATAAAAGCCAAGAGCTTTTCCCCACCCAACCTCTCCTTGACTCCTGCAGCGTCTGCCTCGGCTGTTTTGTAACCCTGCCCAGTTAATTTTGTGCTCAGTGGCTTTTTCAAAGCACAAAAAGGCTGAAAAAGCCTGCTCAGAAATTCATTAACTCCACAATGCTCCTGGCCTCGCTCCAGCCAAATTATTCCATTTCTACCATGCTCAAAATAAAGGAAAAGCGGGGTAGAATCGATCCAACCCACACATGGAGATTCCAGCCTGACAGTCTGGGGGGAAACCAAGCCCTGGTTAATCTGCACAGCCCTTCCCATGATTAATCCAGACTAGGAAATATTCCATATTTTCCAAAGGATTCCCTGCAGGTGACAAATGGAGCGTCACAACTGCCCCTCTGACAGTTGACACAGGGACACTTTTGGGGTGGGGAAAATGGAAAATGACAATTTTTAAGCTCTCAGCTTTTGATTCCTCCCCAGTTTGTGCCTCAAAAACTTCAACAGGAGTCCAGATCCTTTATTTACAGCATTTTTTGCAGTCATTCCTGCAAAATCCTCCCTTCTCCTTGGATGCTGTCCCATGCCAGTGGGTGCCCTGTCCCCTCAGCACCCCCCAAATCGCCCACAGGTCTCACATTCCCAGCTGTGTTCCCCCAATCAGCCTCTGGTTCATCTTTTCCCCTTAACTGCTGAAAATATCCTATAAAATCATGGAATTTCTGGCTCAGCTTCCTGAGATTTGAAGAGATCCTAAAATCCCAGAATGTTTTAGAGGGGCCCTTAAAGACCACCTCGTTCCACCCTGTGCTGAGGGCACTTTCCCTCGGAAGGATCTCCAATCTCATGAAATGCTCTGGGAATTCCTGAGGCCTCCAGCTTCTTTTCCCCCCCCTTTTCTCCCCCCTTTTTATGGAAGTGAACCTCTGTCCCCATCAGGACACCCCATGGCCACCAGCTCCGAGCTGTCATTTCACTTGAGCAGATAATTAGTGACAGATCGAATTTTTTGGGTCTTTTGTGGAGAGAGAGAGAGATCAGGAAGGAAAAATCCTTTCCTCTTTCCTTTGTCAGCCAGGTGGGTTTAGAGGGAGGGAATCATCCCAGTGGAAGGATGAAATATCCCGTTTTTAAGCCACCCAAATCCCATCCAGTAGAAACCAGAACCATCTGCTTTGCATTTCTGGCTTTCCTGTTGCATTACTTCCAGGAAATCTGGAAAAAAGAGGTTTTTTTCCTGGTCAAACTGGATTTTCCAAAGATTCTTTTCCTTTTTTGTACTTCACACACTTTGTAGGGCCGTGGATTTGTGCTGGGTGGATTCTGGGTGGATTCCAGGGGGATTTCAGGTGGATTCCAGGTGGATTTCAGGTGGATTCTGTGTGGATTCCAGGTAGATTCTGGGTGGATTTCAGCTGGATTCCAGGTGGATTCCAGGCGGATTCTGGATGGATTCTGGATGGATTCCACGTGGATTCTGGGTGGATTTCAGGTGGATTTTGGGTGGATTCCAGTTGTATTCTAGGTGGATTCCGGGTGGATTCCAGGTGGATTCCAGGGGGATTCCAGGTGGATTCCAGATGGATTCCAGGTGGATTCCAGGCAGATTCCAGTTGTATTCTGTGTGGATTCCAGGTGGATTCTGGGTGGATTTCAGGTGGATTTCAGGTGGATTCCGGGTGGATTTCAGGTGGATTTCAGGTGGATTCCGGGTGGATTTCAGGTGGATTCTGGGTAGATTCCAGGTGGATTCCAGGTGAATTTCAGGTGGATTTCAGGAGGATTCCAGGTGGATTCCAGGTGGATTCTGTGTGGATTCCAGGTAGATTCTGGGTGGATTTCAGGTGGATTCTGGGTGGATTCCTGGGGGATTCCGGGTGGATTCTGGGTGGATTTCAGGTGGATTCCAGGTGGATTCTGGGTGGATTTCAGGTGGATTCCAGGTGGATTCTGGGTGGATTCTGAGTGGATTTCAGGTGGATTTCAGGTGGATTCTGGATGGATTCTGGGTGGATTCTGAGTGGATTTCAGGTGGATTCTGGGTAGATTCCAGGTGGATTCCAGGTGGATTTCAGGTGGATTCTGGATAGATTCCAGGTGGATTTCAGGAGGATTCCAGGTGGATTTCAGGTGGATTCTGTGTGGATTCCAGGTGGATTCTGGGTGGATTCTGGGTGGATTCCAGGTGGATTCCAGGCAGATTCCAGTTATATTCTAGGTGGATTCCAGGTGGATTCCAGGCAGATTTCAGGTGGATTCCGGGCAGATTCCAGTTATATTCTAGGTGGATTCCAGGTGGATTCCAGGCAGATTTCAGGTGGATTCCGGGCAGCCCAATTAAGACTTGCCACCAAATGCCTTTCTTCTGGTTAAGACATTCCTCAGTTTCCAGTGCTGCCCTTCATTCCAGGAACAAACTCTTGGTCCATCCATGGCACATCCCACTCCTTCAACACTGGGAACCCTCAGGAAGGAGCCTTTCCCAGAGCATTTTTGGGTGATTTTCCGAGCTCTGCCTCCAGCTGAGCCCCAGCTTCCCGATGGTTTTTGTGCTCCCTGCAGGACCTTTTGTGGAGCTGCTCCTTCATTTTGCTGCTCTCAGCCACCTCACTCAGCACGTCGGAGCGATTTGGATCGCTCGCATTCCAGCTGATCCTTGGAATTCTGCTGATACCGGGGCTCTGTGCTTTGCTGTCCTGAGCTCTCAGTGTCAGTGGCCTTCAGTGAGAGCAGGAGCTGTGCTAAAAGAGCTGGGCAAGGTTGGGGATATTTCTCAAGGCAGCTTTTAGTCCCTGAAGACTTTGGAATTTTGTCTCCAGCTCAGCTTTGCTTCACAGGCAGCCCCTTCCTTGTCTTTGGGAGCAAAAATCCAAATATCCCATGTTTGGATATAAATCAGGGCTGAGGAATTGCTTTTCCCCTGTGTTCCTGAAGCCAAAACCCCAAACCACACGGAGTGAAGTCTCCAGATTCCCTCTGGGATAATTTCTGCTGCTCCTGTTCAAACAACCTCTGCTTCCCTGGCCTCCACAATGGCCTCTCCTTCCTCTCCATTAAAGGTTTTCCAACCTTCCTCCGTCTCCGCTGGCACAGGCCGTGCACCTGGAACAAAACAGCCAAAAAATCAAAGCTGCTTCCTGAAAATCCCAAAATCCCAGAGGAGGTCCAGCCACCTCAAAAGCCTGAGCTCCACAGTCTGTTTCCAAGAGGAAATCCTGGAAGTGCTCAATTCCATGGAGCTGCTGCCTGACCCATGCTCTGCTCCTTTCCCAGACCAACCCTGTCTCCGTGTCTGCCTTTAATGAGGTACTTTGTAATTAAGCATCATTAAATCCCTGATTCCCTTTGGGTTTTGCTGTTGTGTTCCAAGCAAGCAGCAAGGCCAGCGCTGATTTCTGTTCAGGGCAAATTCCAAATGAAAGGTTGGATCCACGTGCAGCTGGAATTATAAACCTGGAATGGATGGAAAATCAAACATTCATGGATGTATGGAATAATTTGGGTTGGGAGGGACCTTAAAAACCATTCCATGGGCAGGGACACCTCCCACTGACCCAGGATGCTCCAACCTGGCCTTGGACACTTCCAGGGATCCAGGGGCAGCCAGGCTTGGGGCAGCCTGGGATAGTGGGAAGTGTCCCTGCCCATGGAATGGGAGGAATGGGATGGGATGAAAGGTCCCTTCCCACCCAAATCATTCCAGAATTCTCTCACTGACCCTTTAAAATGATTATAATGAATGACCTTATCAGGCCACTGGATAAACTGGGAGGTGATGGATTATGGGACATCCCAACATTATTGGACAGATTCCTGATGCCAATGATTTTATACAAAAAGCTCCCTAAATCTTCTTTTTTCCAACCTAAATAAAAGCAGAAACTCCTTTAAAAACCAATTTGGTTTTCCTGGAAATTGTTTTCACAGAAATTGTTTTCCTGAGTTTTAAGGGAATTCCAGGTGGTGCAAAAACCCCATTGCTGGTGATACCCTCATTAATTTCTCTTTAATTACTGCTTCAACTCCACCCTTTGTAAAACCAGCCCAAAAATCCACGTCCAGGAGAAAATTCCTAAAATATGGCCCCAATCAGACCCTTCCAGAAAAGAAGGAGGCAATGGAATTGTTTTCTCCCAAATTCTGGCATAGCTAATTAAGAATATTCCTCTGCCTAAAGAATTTGGGATAAAGCCACCCTGTATCAGTGGAAGTTTATTTTGATCTCCCTTTTTTTTTAACTCTGTTATTTCTGTACAAAAAAAAAAAAAAAAAAGGAGATTTTTCAGTATTTTTCTTTGATAATTTAATTTTTT
>JACBWW010001164.1:0-15487 GCA_020086605.1 Lanius collurio
TTGAAAAAGTCATGACTCTTAAATCTTTGATTCATGAGAGCAGATTGATGATTTTAAATCACTGCACATTCATTTGATTTAGTACATAGGAAGAAATGAAAACTCCAGTGATAACATCAGTGTGTTCTTAAGAGTCAGATTCACATTCCTCATGTCTTGTCTCCTATTACTGAGAACTACACTGACAAATAACAGTAAATGCTTAAACACATGGACTCCTGAACCCTACTCATATCCTAAATTAATACTGCTGTTTTCATCCTGCTTATTTTGTAAAAGGACCCTGTTGTTTTGATGCAGTTGTTTGCATGAGATTCCTGCAGATTTATGTCAGTCAAGCTCTACACCCATCAGGTGACCATTTCATATGACCCTGCTGAGAATAAGAGTCTCCCAAACAGTGCTCCAAGTTGTTTTAAATAATTCTCTACATTCTCCTATTTATCAACAACTAAAACTACTTAGCATTTGACCTCAGAAATTTTTGGAACAATTTTTTTCAAAGAAGCTTGAATTTATTCATAATTCCTGTTCATTCTTCCTTTTGTGTATGGATGATAGTGCATAGATATACAAAGTCCAAAAAGAACTAAAAGTAGTGCCTTGAGTAGACAACCCATCTCTGTGTGCTTGCTCACTTTGAGAAAGTGTGATGAGGTTCTTAAACCTAATCTTTATATTTATGTGAGAAAAGAGAATATGAGTCACACTGAAGTGGCATTAAAAAACGTTGCAGAATGCATTGCCAGAACCATAAGCAACCCAGAAGTCCTAAACTGAACTCAAGGCTGCAATAGGTGAGCCATAACTGTGGTATTCAAACCTTCACTGAGAAATGTTTGTGTCTCAAAGGGCTTAAAACTGGTTAATATGATGCCAAATTTTATCAAGTGTTTTGGGAAAATATGGAGAAATGCTAATCTATTGTTCTTATAGCCATACCACACAGATCAGCCCATCTGCAGCAAAGACTCAAATTAACATGATATATGTGATTTATTAGGGAAGAGCAATCTGGATTTCCTGTACGTTAATTTTGTCTAAACAAACCTACTACAGCTCTTAACTGACATTAGCAGTAATGTGGATAATGGAGAGTAGGTTCATAAAATCTATTTGAATCTTCAAAATGCATTAGGAAATTTAACTTGCTGAAGGTTTTTCTGAGTGAAAAGTAAATGGTCATGAAGAAGATGCTTACATCTCCTTATGGGTTGTCTACTCAAGTCACCATTTTTAGTCTTTTTTGAACTTTGCATATTTAAGCACTATCATCCATATGCAGAAGGAAGACTGAACATGAATGAGATAAATACTTGGTCAGAAAATGGAAAATACAAGTTATAGTACATTACAGAATCACAGAAATCACAGAACCACAGAATCACAGAATAGGCTGAGGTGGAGGGGACCCACAAGGATCATCAAGTCCAACTCCCAGTCCTGAGCAAGACCATCCCCAAGAGTCACACCATGTGCTGGAGAGCATTGTCCAAATGCTCCTTCAACTCCTTCAGGCTTGGGGTTGTGATCACTTCCCTGGGGAGCCTCTTCCAGTGTCCAACCATCCTCTGGGAAAAAACCTTTTTCTAATACCCAACTTCAGCTTCCCTGACACAACCTCAGACCATTCACTGGTCACCACAGAGGAGATCAGTGTCTGCCTGCCCTCTTCCCCTCATGAGGAACCTGTACCTGCAGTGACATCTCCCTTCCACCTCCTCCAGGCTGAACAGACCAAGTGACTTCAGATGCTCTTCGTGCATCTTCCCCTCAAGGCCCTTCACCTTCTTATTTATTCTCCTTTGAACTCTCACACTTTAATGTCTTGCTTAGATTTTGGTACCCAAACTGCCCCCAGCACTCGAGGTGAGGCTGCCCCAGCCCAGAGCAGGACAATCCCCTCCCTCACCCAGCTGGTGATGCTGTGCCTGATGCCCCCAGGACATGGGTGGCCCTCCTGGCTGCCAGGGCACTGCTGGCTCGTGTTCAGCTTGCCATCAACCAGGACCCCCAGGTCCTTTTCCATGGTGCTGCTTTCCAGCCTCTCACTCCCCAGTCTGTCTGTACACCCAGGGTTGCCTGGATACCTTGTCAGTATTGCCACCAGAGTGACATTATCAACAGCACACCTCAGTGATCTGTGCTGTTAACTTGTCAATAAATTATCTAAAAAGTTCCCCATAAATTATCTAGAAAGGGGAATAGTTGAAGTGACAAAATCTGATGGGAAGCCTTTGAAATTGAAGTTGTTCAAAGCTGCAAAAAATGCATGTTGCCTGTGCAGCAGCATTTTGTAAGAACCTAACCAAGTCCTGATTGCACTGAATACCTGATAAAGATAACATGGAATGTGAACCTTAGTGTAGATAAATGTAAAGTAATATAATTATGAGGAATGATCCTTAATTTAGGTATACAATCTTGCTTTGCCAGTATTAATGTAGAGAGAATTTTAGCACCAAATCCTGTGGAAATCATTGTCTCAGAGCTTAGTGCAGTCAAAAAACAAAGAAAATATTAAGCAGAGTTGGAAAATTATAGAGAGCAACCCAAACTCTGTATCTTGATAGCATAATCTAATGTTTGCTGTATATTTGCAAAATCAAGGTGAAAAAAGAAATATTTCAACATTTTCTTGTAAGGCATTAATAATAATAACAGCAACTCTTTGAAATCAGCTTCTTATATTAAGGTTGCCTGAAAGCCCAATTGCTAAGGTGTCATAACAGGTGTTGATAGTCCTTGCTAATTAAAATAAACACTTGGTTTTAGTCTCTAGAAAATTAGTTTTGCAACTAATAGTAAACTCTCAATTTGTTCCCCAGTTATACACAAATGGATGATCAATTTTGTCTCCTAAACCCTTTGGGTTTTGCTTTGTTTTTGTGGGTTTCTTTTTAATGTGTGGTTTGTTTTTTTATTTCCCCCTCCCCTACATTTTCCTTCCTGGATGCAACACAGTAGGAGATCCAACAACTGGAGCTGTTGAAAGCAAGACACTACAAAATAATTGCAAATGCATTAGCACCAGAAATTCTTTAAGACCAATTAATGGGGAAATTCACTAAAAGCTCCATTATGTCTTTAAAAGAGCTTTACACGCTTATGTCATGCAGCTCATAAATAACAGGGATCTAAAAGGAAATCCCTTTGTAAATTGTTCTTCAGAATTTGTGAGAGGAGATGCCAGTCATGAAGCTATTTAAACATAAGTTTATATTCAGAATAAAAGCACCCCTGAATGAATTATGATCTCATTTTGGAAATTATTGTGGATGGAAATGGAAGATTTTGGCTGGACTGGTTATGTTACAGACACAGAGGGGAACTGAGGAGATTTGAGTTAAACAAGGGGGTGTCAAACATGGTTTATGGGTGTTTTGGAGATCCTGTTAAAGTCAGACACATTGGGCAACGTAATAAATGGAGCTCACAACTACACATAAAGTCAAACACATAAATGACAAAAATCAGAAAGAATGTAACTAGAATAGTGATCTATTCTTGCCTTAGTAGCAGTCAGTCAAGAAAATACATAATATAACAAATTGACTGGATTAAAAGCCAAAAAGCATGAAGCCAAGCTGGTAAAACTGCCCACAGAGTGACTGGTGAGGCTTCCTTGCAGGAATGAGGGAGCACTTGAGAACCCAGGCCTCTCCAGAAAACAGACTGCATTGATTGTGTCAGCCTTTGATGCCAATTTGAATTACCTCATTGTATATGTTTCTGATCAAGAGTGATAATTTTAATAAGGTCCAAACTGACTCACGTTGTGTTTGAGATAGCTGGGGGGAACTGGCATGTAATTTGTGTTGTGTTTTTGGTCTGATGTTTTGTCTCAGTATAATCTTAACCAATCTTAAAGAATCTTTGTAAACTGCTATCTGATGATACTCACTATTAACTATCAAGATGGTATAACAAGAACTAACCTGAGGAAAATATCTAGGATTTATCTTATTTAAAGCAATTTCTCACAGTGTCCATGCCAGCTAGACAAGAAACCTTACAGCTGCAAGATAATCAGATGCAGCAAACCTTATCAGCAATGTGTTAACATGCTGTGATGGGGAACGGCAGCATCTTTTTTTTACCTCCTTCCTAATGTGAAATTTTAACTTGAATATTCTGTAGGTGTTGCAACACTTTCAGAGATCACAATTCCCATGTCAGAAAACAAGACACAGGACCTTTATCACCACTGGTCCCCTTTAGCAGGGGTATGTACATATCCTGTGTGCAAATGCCAGATATAAATGTAGCTATTTAGGAGGTGCTTTCACTGAAATTAGGGTTATGTTCAATTACACCATGGTTGTGATTTCAATTCCTGTTCTTTGGGAATGCTCCTAGAGAGCAAGGCAGTAATTTTCCCTAAGAAAAGAGAATGGAGCAAAAAACCTGCTGAAATTGTATAAGTCCAACTGTATGGTTCCTGTCCCCAGCCTTGCAGTGGTTCCATTTTAGCCTTTGGGTGTCAGGCTTTCATTTCATACTACAGAACACTTCCTGAATTCCCAGGATTTCACTTCTTCTGCATCTGTACCATTTCACCCCTGTCTTTTTTTTTTATCCGTTTTGCTGCCCTTGCTTCTGAGTGCCATGGTCTAGAAAGTGTGTTTAAGTTGAATTTACGCTGAAGAAATCCCAACAGGAATATCAAGTGGCAGCAGCGCTTTCATCTCATTGCTCCTTCAACAGACAGCACCAACTCTGCTTTGCTAATTTTGACAGAGAAAGTGTTTCAAATGGAATTACTGAAAGGCATCTGGTCTCATTTTGGTCAGTACCTTCTTGGCTGGGACCATGGGAAGATATTTGTCTTATGGAATTAATGAGACAACTTTCTCTGCAAATGAAGAAACAGAAGAGAAATCAACCTTTGATGCTTGTTCTTGTACTCTTTCTTCTTTATGTTAGCAGGCACCATTAATACCAGAAAGTTTTTGGGAAACATTATCTTAATGTCATCTTGTTCACAAGCAGTAGCTGGGGATGATAACTGTGTATAACCTCTGTAAAGCTGACAGACACCTACAGAACCTGATGGAACATCAGCTGTGAGTGTATCTGCAGATGGCTTTCTCTGATAAAAAGCTTTTCATTTTAAATGCAGTTTGAAGTTGCAGAGAATTTGGCATAGTACAGACTACTTTCAAAGAAGATATAATACAAACTTAAATCCTTGCAGCTAGGTTTTGATGGAAGGATTTTCCACTATTTATTTAATTATTACATATATGTATATATGTAAATGTAATAAATAAATTGAAACATCTGTAATAAATTAGCTATTAAGAGTGTCAGTAAATTATCATTACATTAAAAATTTTATTTTTTTATTGCTTAAATTATGTGAGTAAAAGTTATTGTGATTAAATTGCAAGATGGTTTTTAACATAATATTGCATAATGCAATTGCTACCACCTTCTGATTTCTGATAGAAATCTACTAGGTCTGGGAACTTTGCACTGTATTTTGTTTCTTTGCCTAAGAGCTTATGATCTGAAAAATGTGCTGTAATGGGAAGCAAAACTGTTCACAAATTTACACAAAAACGCTCATAATAAAATTCCAACCATAACTAGGAGCATGTGGCTGCCAAATATCAATACAGGACTAGGGGACTTGGCTTTTGTTCCTTTTGCAAAGAAGGATTCAAACCCTTCTGACTCCTGAGAGATGTAGTAAGTGTTGTGTTGAGATAGGTCTCTTCTTCCACTGCTTCTGTTCTTCTATTCCATTTTACATTTTATAATAAAATATTGATCAGAGCATTAAAGTTGCTGTATAGCCTGATAATTAGGACAGTAATCTGAATCCTATTTCCTGTGCCAGCTGGTATTTCAGCATAAAGGCATCCATCAGCTTGGATTCAAATCCCTGTTTTAAATCAGGTGGTGTCCTAACCTACTATACCAAAGAGACAGAATATTTTGACTCAATGAATATTTCATTATGTCCAAAGTGAAGAGATGGAGAGCAGCATTCTTTGAGAAGCTGGGAATCATCATGGTCGCTGAAGAGCCAGGACAGCAATTGTTAAACTTTCAGTTTCCAGGCTCCTAAATCCACATGAGCCCATCTGTTGACCTGTGAATTTGAAAATCCTGGAAGCCTTCAGGCAAGTTGTAAAGGAGACAGACTCCAAGGCTCTTTGTCCTCTCACCTGTTCATTTATTCATTAATCAGGTGCTAAAGAACTCAGCAGGTACCTTGGCATGTGATTAAAGGGTTTTGCACCATTTTTGGCATGAGCGGATTCATCAAAATCCTATTTGTTTTCTAGCACAATTTTCCTGTGATCTTTGAAGAATATTTTTCTTTTATTGGTTCTGTATCCCTCAAAAAAACCCAACCAACTAAACAAACAAACAAACAAACAAACAAACAAACAAACAAAAACAAAAACAAACAAACAAACAAAAAAAAACCCAAACCCCCCCCCCCAAAAAAAAAAAAAAAACCAACAAAAAAACCCCCAGAATTGTTCATATTTCCCAAACACCTAAATGTTAAATGTTTGCTTTTTAGGTTTAATTCATGACATGTAGAGTACCCAGACAACTCATGGCACATGCTGAAGGGGAGGTCTCTATGGAGGAACATGACAGACTGTGTCAATGGCTTCTAATACATGTGAGCTCTTGTGAAGATCATGTTTCTGATATTTGTGTAAAGTAGGATGCCAGGATCTTATTGCTTGGAGTGGGAGGATAAGATGATCTGATCAGTGTGCCAAGTTCCTGTAACTCATCACTTTCCATTCTCCACAAAGTGGCATTCCCCTAATGTCTCTGCCAAAAGCTGGTTTCTGTTTCACAGTCCCAAGGATGGTGTAAAATCTCACTTACTCATTACCTTCCTGTTAGGCTAAGTATTGCAAAACCTGTTTCTGATTTTCACTTGAAGTGCTGGTCAGTTACTAATAAACTCTCTTTCTCACTCTCCTTCTCTCTTATTCCACACTTGCCTTTGCCCAGTCCCCCCCTCACTTCCCCAGCCCTTTCCCCACCCCAGTTTGGGCACACTTCCAAGTGTCAGCAAAATCTGGGTCCCCAGCCACATACAATAGGCAGTGCCTGCTGTGTTTCATTTTTGTTTCAGATGGACTGAAATCCAAGACACAGAAAGGGTCTGTCTGGAGTCAGACTTGCTCAAAAAGGTATGTCAGTATATTAGACAGTGTTATTTCTGTGATATTGGCACTTAGATTCATGTGATAGTCACAAATAAGACTTCAGTAACTTTGGAAAAATCCACAGGGATTGTGAGTTGTGCCTGGAACAAGCAGGTGTAATCCTGGAAAGATAAATTTAATCCAGTTGCTAGCACTGATTCCTTTAGCATTTTATCAAAATCCCTGTTGTAGCAACGGTCTTATTCTGTTTTTTCCATTCTGCTTAACCAGCAGATGACTCAGTCTACAGACCAAGATAATGCTGTACAATTATAGCATTCAAAATGGTTTATGTGTGACTACTCAAGGCTTGTCTTCACTCTGTTTATTGGCTACCAGCACACTAAGCTAAATGCAAGTTAACAAATTCCTAAAAATACTCCAGGGATGAATCATCCCTTTCAAAAGGGTTCTGGAGAGTGTTTACCACTGTGATGGTAAGTCATGGGGTAGCAGGGAAGCCAATTTCTGTTACAGAAAGAGACAAGCTTGAATCAGCCAAATGCTATGTTACAGTTTCTGAATGCTTTGCCTGGAAGATGGCTATTATGAGTTCATATTCTCCAATTTGGACAGCTAAAGGAAACTGTTAAAGCAAATTTTTCCCAAAGTATCTTGCAAGCCTGATTTCTGCTGCTTTCCATAAGGATGTAGGAATTAAGATTTTCTAATTTTTTTAAGTTACTTCCAAATCCCAGAGTCACTCATCATTGTCAGAGAAAAGTGTCTGTTTGCTGGAATTTAGAAAATTGCCTTTCAAATCTGATATTGGACAGTGTGTGTTCAAATCCATGGCATAGATGTGTGCTTGAATATTCTCTGCTACCTACAGAGCAGACTGAATTATATTTTGAAAGGAAAATAGTTCTATTCTGTATTTTTTCCTTAAAGAATATTTGTGTTTGATCAATGCAAGATTTCAGATGAAGTCTTGGAAACATAAGGGTTAAATAGCAGCAAAAAACAACAATAAAATCTAGGTGAAATTAACACTGACATTTCAACTGCTTTCTGCACTGCTCTTAATAAACATACAACAAACCATTACAAATTTATTCATCTACCCAGAAGTACCTAATTTTATCCCAGTATTATGACTTTTCACTCTGAGTTCATCTGATTGAACAGTGTTTACTGTAAATTGAAGAAATAATGGAAAGCATAATTCATGGAGATCTTTCTGTTTGTTAAATAATTGTTTCACCTTTGCAGTTTGATCTCTGATAAACGACCTAGCCAGGAGTGCCCCAGTGTGGATTAAGGAGTTGTCTCCACTGCTGCTCAGCTGGGCTTTCCTCATGGAAGTTGCTGTGGTCACACATTTGAGACACCCAGGTGGCCCCACGGCTGATCATGGTCTCACTTCTGTTGTGTTTTGGGGACCCTGTTTGTCCTCTAATCCACAACTAATGCAAGTGCTCGTTAGAAATATTTAATAGCACCTTTACATAACTCAGGCTTTAGATTGGAAGAGTAATATCCTGAAGGTACCATTCAATAAAGAGATTATCAATTACAGTTAACATAAAATCATGGCAGGTCTTCCATAGTTGCCCCTTGACAAGCTGCAAAAGAGGGATATACTCTTCAGATAAAATTGGAAAATAGAGGACAAAAATGATTTTAGAAATCCTGATTCAACAGTGGAATATGTACAAGGCATCTCCCAGCCCATTCCTGACACACCCATCTGCTCAGGCTTTGCCTGTCATCTGGGGAGCAACACAGAGAAAAGCAGGGATTCACCTCAGGAAATCTGAATAATGTTTGTGACCATTAAGATAAATTAAACAGAATGTTAAAAATATAATTTTGTAAATAAGGATAGTGTGAATGATTGCATAATCTGCCATCTTCTTTCCTGACAGCATTCATTGAGACATTAAAATTTAAACCAGGCAAGTTTGCAATTCCTCTTGGGTGACCAGTGAGATGTGTCACACAAAGGCACATGGACTGGCATCTTCACCCTCACAGACCAGATATCCTGGATCCTTTGCATGGATACTGCTGCCTGCTCTGAGGTTAGTTAATTTTATTTCATTGTGAAAAAGTTCAGTAAATCCTTATTTCAGAATTAAAACCTTTTTTCACAATTCTGTGTTTGCAATTTAATCATACTCTCTTTGTCCCCTGACTCCCCCCTCTCACAGTTACACTTTAATAAGTAGGCTGATGTTTTCATTGAGATTGTTTATAAATCTTTAGGAAGTAGCCTATGAAAATTCCCACCTCTGCTCACACATCTCTTGTCAGAAGGAAAATTGTTCCCTAAGATGTGCTGCAGCCACGTTTGCAGAGGCAGATCCGGGAAATTGACTGCTGGAAAGTGCTGTGTGAAGAGTAAATGAGGATATTTTTAGATAATCAGCTGTGATTGAGACTTTGAAATGTACACCAGAAATGTTTGTAATAGTTAAACCTCCCACTTGATCCCTGTGAAGGCTTGGAGGAAAGGCTGCTGCTGTTAAGGGATGTGTTGCCTCTCTGTGGATGCCCTGGGAAAGTCCTTTGCTAAACCTTTGCCCTCTGATGAGAATTGCAAGCTTTCAGCTCCTGCATTTTCCTAGTGGATGCACTCGCTGTCCTTCTCAGACCAGCCTTTGGAAGAGGTGCTGTAATGCAGCTTTGCAGAGTGAGATGCAGAATAAATGAGCCTGCAGGCAGGAGGCTGCTTAAGAGCCCCCTGGGAACTGCTCAGCAGAGCCCAGCCCTGCCTCACATCCATCCCCACCATCAGCCCCTCGCTGCAGGGAGGGCTCAGGGCACTCACTGGAACCCCCAACAGTTGTAAACTCACCAAATAATCCAAATGCATGAGGGCACAGGAGAAGAGTGAAAACTTTCTACTTCAGAGCTCTTCCTCTCACTTTTTTACAACCTGACAAAGGCAGCTGACAGCCCAAGGTCTTTTACAGAATTTAGAACCAAAGAAACCTGAAATCTCTCACTGGATATTTGACACACCCCAAACTGAGAGGACTAAGTGTTTGTGTGCTAAACATGTAAGAAGAGAAATAGGTATAAATGAAAAATCTATAGTGATAAATTGGTATTAATGAGCACTTGGAGAAGAAGACCACTCAAAACTGGTTTGCCCCAGGAAAATGATTCCTGATGACTTCCTCTTGCCCTTACCTCCTAATTAAATTTCTCCTAAAGAAAGAAAGACGTGTATTGATGGCAATAAATATATAGAGCAAAAATAACAGATAGGCTTAAATATAAGTAAGCATGTGCACAAGCTTCAGTGCCCACAAACCCACCTTCAGATTGTGTTATATTCCCTGCTCACAGCTGGGAGGAATTTACATATTTCTATTTATGTCCATTTGATCCTGTAAGATGGAACATAAGAACAGGAAAATCACAGAATGATTTTGAAAACAACTCTGACTAAGGTTAAGGTTTATTGCAATAGCTAATTCACAGTTTTACACTAAATTTGCTGTCTGCTCTGCTCAAAAATGTGTGATAATATTAAAACAGTGCTCAAACAAGAGCAAAAAAACCATTCTAGAATAAAATTATACACATCTAAGAAGACACTCCTCAGAAAGCTGCTTGAAGAAGTCCACGAACAGATAAAAGTGTGCATGGCTTTTTCAATTGCATATGCATTTTCTATAATTAGACCTGCATAAATAACAGTTTTCTTCTGTTTGCTGGCAGCTCTAAAAACAGACCCAATCAATGAATGTACAGGCATCAAAGGATATTTAGTATTGATTTAAACCAAAACATTTTGGTTCCAAAATTTTCAGAATTAAATATTTGATTTTTATTCTGATTTTTTAACAAGAACAATTAGCAAAGATATGAATTTATGAATCACTTCAGTAAAGCTGTACATAAATTTTCCCCATGCAAAATTCTTCCTCAAAAGGCTTCTACAAATCACAAGTTAGGAAGTTACAGCCTGTTTAGAAATTGCAGACAAAATATCAGAACTCAGTTTTGTATATAAACTCCATCATTTCCAATTCTGTGTCTTTTTTCCCCAACCTATTTTTACTAATTTTTTTCATAATTTTATTATTTTCAGTCCTCTGTTCAGCCTCTGTCTGTGCCTAGATTATTTTACTTTGGAAGCACACGTCCTAACAGTGAAATCAGACCATTTACACATTTCAAATCAAAGAGAATAAACAATCTTCTGGGCATCAGTATTTCTGGTTTTAGTATTGTGGGTACTGCTTGGCTCTCTATTGGTTTATATTTTTGATACTTTTCAAGAATTAATCCCCTATTTGACTTTCTAGGACTGGGAACAGCTACACAAAAAAACGGAGGAGAGAACCTTGCTTGGACTGTTGGACTGAGCAGACATGACAAGGAAGTCACCAGAGTGGGCTCATCCATATGCACTGTCAAGGTGCCATCCTGACAAAGTATCTTTTTCCACTGAAGTCCCACAATTTACAGTATCAGCAAGTTTTAGAAGTGAAATCCATGTATTTCATTGTTAGAATTCAAAGGAAAGCTTTAAAATCCTTCTCCACAGCCCTTTTTTTTCAACAAGGTATTAAGTAAAAATGCTGTTAATGCAAAAAAAAAAAAGAGAAAGCATGCAGGGAAAGGTCAGTGTGACAGGCTTAAAGATGTGCTGCTGATTACTCATTAAAGCAATTCTGCAATGAGGATTTTAAACAGTGTCTTTGCTTCCACTGATATCCTGCAATCTCTCCAGCAAGGGTCAAAAGCTCTGGGGGCTTGACAGGAGATAAACAAATGCATAAAGTTCAGGAGTGCTTGAATTCATCCTGCTTCCCTGAAATGTACAATTACATCCCCTTAATTAAAATTGTCTTTCATTGCTGTGTGTGCAACAGGAGTGTGAGTCAGGAGTGTTCTGGGAGCTCAGACCTGGACAATGAAGCCAAGGTGAGCTGGAGTGCAGCCCCCTGGAGCTCCTGGTGGCCAGGGAGGTCTGACCACTGCCAGTGGGCTCAGAATGATTAAGGGTTCAGTCTTTTGCAAGTGTTTTACATGTGGCAGTACCTCAACTCTGATTACACTTGAAATGTGGTGTGGATATCCTTTTCTACAGAAAGGAGAAAAAAAATCATATTGCTGAATCAGAATCTTGTGTATCAGATGGGTTTTGATGCACTGATATACTCCTGGGATACAATACAGTGTAGATATCCTACAGCCTCAGGTGGCTCTGCCATCAGCCCTCTGCATGGTAAGAAGCATAAAAGGAGAAATCACCCCCTGAGCTGACCAAAGAAACACAACATTTAACACAATGAATTTGTAAGTTCCATATGTTGGATGAAGAAGGGAAAACCAGCCCACAAGTGTTTTCCTACCCACTTGGAGCCACTGGTTGTATTTCCTTCATGTGCTGCAGAAATATTCTGTCAGATAGCTCAAAACTCTGCTGTGAGCTGGTACAAGTCTCTGCACCTAAAGGAAGACAAAAAATAGGAGAGGAGGGAAGAGGGAAATGGAGACAAAAAAATGTGAACATCTCAGAAAATGGAGAAATATTGCAGAAATTTCCATGTCTTTCAATCCAAACAAAAACACAGAAACCAAACATCTGTCTGATAACATGTGATTTTAATTGTTTGATTAGAAAGGTATCCCTGGAGGAACTTCTAACTCCAAGAGTAATTACCAGCAGTGCTTTGACTGCTGCTGCCTTTGGGCAGCAATTTGCTTCTGTTTAGTTTTAAGATACTGTCATGTCAATCAGATCTATGGCATCATTCACAGGCAATTGTGACACTTAGACCAAGGAAAATACATGTTAGAAGGCACGTCCTCCAGTGCATGTTTAAGGCAGAGTCATTTCAGCCAGCTGTTTTTTTTTCAGAAGACTGGAAGTGTTAATTGGAGAGATGAGACATTCATTAAGCATAAAGATGGTAGGAAACAAATTTCTCCTCTTTTCCTTTGCATAGTTTTATTTACAGACACTGATAGTTCTGTAATTGTTATTTATCCTATTTCTTTGCACAACATTAATGAATAAGCATAAAACATTTATTTATGAAGTTCTGCACAATCTCTCGCCCTCCCTCCTTCCTTCCATGCATCTGTTCTGTAGCTCATCAAAACTAGCTGCAATTTCCATCAGTGTGTTCACAGATATCTATCCAAGAAAAGTTAATGTAGATACAAAATCTGCATGCTGGAATTTTGCAGGAAGTTGTGCAAAAATTTGGGGTTGTTTGTTAGTTTTTTTTTTTTGTTTTTCCAACTTCCTGTAGTCAGTCTGGCTGGCTGTGTATAATGTTCATAGCTGAAACTTAAGTTATTTTTATTAGAACTTAATGGCATATATTATGCTTTGTTTTTTTTGACTGATTGTGTCTCTTCAAATCAATTTGAAAATATTAATTTCAAAGCATTTTCTACGAGTATCATACATATTGATTTAAAATATTTGAAAATGTTCCTAAAATGAACAACCTTTCTATTTTAAGTCCTCAATTGATATACCACCCACAGCAGCTGTTTCTAACACCCTTATGATCCAACCTACTAGAAGAGAGGGAAATTAAGTTCTCTTTTTCAGTGTCAGGTTGGTCAGCTATGGGAACTTTACTCAGCAGTTTCAACTGTAGGGTACAGAAGTACATCTCACCCCTGGAAAAAGAATCCCATCCTTTCCACCTCCTACCTCCACCTCAAGCCAGATTTTTCCCTGGGGGAAGGAAGACTCACAAAGGCTGGAGCATCTCTGCAGCACAGAGCACACCCTCACCATGGGGAGTTTGCAGCAGGGAAGGATTTTCCCTGTGGTCAAAGAGACTGATCCATTCTTGTTAGGAGACCTGCAGAACACCAGTACATGCAAAGATGAATGCAGTCCAAAATATCAAAAAAATGCTTCAAAAATCTCCTTTAAATTATCAGCCCTAATCATTGTGATTATTGTAACTTAGCACTGTATTAGCACTTTAAGACCCCAGTTCCACATTCCAGAAATTGCTTAGATATAAGGTGAGTGAAGGGTTCATCTACTGGCAGAGAAGTGAGATATTTTCCAGTGTGTTACAAAGAATAACATGCTGGATTGTGCTCCTAGGACTGGACAACCCTGCAATGTTGGGCAAGTGACTTTATCACCTTGTGCCTGTTTCCTATTAATACATTTGGGCTGTGACTATGTCACTCCATGTTACAGTGTTTGCATATTTGCAGCTGCAAGGACCTATTAAAAAAACCAAAAACACCCCCAAAAAACCAACCAAAAAAACCCAAAAAAGAAACAAACAAACAAAAACCCACAAACAAACAAACAAACAAACAAAAAAACCCCAAAAAAACAAAACAAAACAAAAATAAAACCCAAAAACACAAAACCCACCTAAATTAGGAAACAGTGCTGGCAAATAAAACAGCATTAAAGAAACATCTGTGAAGAATCTGGAAATATAAAAGTTCAATCTGTTCCCTAGCCATGTATTCAATTTTATTTTTTTTTTTCTATGTGAACTCTAAAGTAAAATCTTATATAATCTACCCAGTGAATTATCCATGGGAAAGAGAATTCTGGAACACTACAGGAAAAACAAATTCAGTGAACATGAAATTGAGAAGGTAGATAAATAGTAAAATTTTTAAATCCTAACCACCTTATTCCCCAGACAGAATATGATTCTTTTTAAAAAGCTTTTATCTGGATATTTTCTCACTTTTATTCATTCTATACTACAGATATGATTTCTGAAAATCACTGAAATAAAACTTTAATTTATACTGGACTTGAGCTCCTTCCTGATTTTGCCAGAGATCTTT
Organism: Lanius collurio; assembly: GCA_020086605.1. Classification (NCBI taxonomy): domain Eukaryota; kingdom Metazoa; phylum Chordata; class Aves; order Passeriformes; family Laniidae; genus Lanius; species Lanius collurio. The sequence continues at coordinate 14,943 of JACBWW010001164.1, forward strand.
AGGACAAAAAATTCTTAGAAAGTAAGAGATTATCAATAACTTTAGCTAATTCCAACTTAAGTGAGTGAGATACAACACTTGTAATAAAATCACGTTGGAGAATACAGAGTAATCAAGGAGCATTGAGGGGATATCAATCTGTGCTGAGTTTTGGATGACTGATAGCACTGCAGCCTTTGGAATTTTTCAGCAAATAGGACGAGATGTGACCCCAGCAGCTTCCCTCCTGTACCTGTGTTACAGCTCAGCCAGGACCTGAGCTCTCACTGTGCTGCAGGAAGGACACAAGGGATGCTGGCCTGGGCCATGCACCAGGCAGCTGCACACACTGCCTGGGTCTGGAGGCTGCACTTCAGCATTTCCCAAACTTGGCACAAATTAATCACCTTCTGGTGGTTTTTCAGGCTGGTTCAGACTGTACTGTGTGGGATGTTGTTGTGGTACCTGTGTGTGACACTGCCATGCCCCTACCCAGCTGCACTTTGGAGACACCCCCCAAAGTGCAGAACAGAGAAATCCCATTGTTATAAATGAAATGTCAATTA
>JACBWW010001166.1:0-15434 GCA_020086605.1 Lanius collurio
CTGAACAAACCTAAGAATATACAAAGAGGATATGTCGTGGGGAAAAATGAGGCTGAGGAAGAGCACAATCATTTGGAGGCAGCCCTATTTATTTATTTATCTTCCCTGTGTCTCCTGTCAGGAAAGAGCAGGTGAGTCAACTATACCCAGAGTGAATCAAGCTGGGAGTCTCCTGTGAAAGTGCTGCTTACAAAGAGGGTAAATATTGTTTTGTTTTTTCTCTACAGTATTTGAGTGGTGCTATCTGTGACAGATCTGCTGAGGGGTTTATATATTTATTTTAATGTAATATCCTTTACCACACTTTAACCTTGATCTTGCAAAACAGACAAGCAAAAACAATTCCTAGGTCAATCTTTCCATAAAGAATATGTCTGGTATTGGTGTGGCCCTTTTTGCTTTTGAATTGACTCATTAATTAGTTTCAAAGCACAAATTTCACGCAGTGCTCTCTCTCTGACATGGTCATCTGTGAAGGCACTGGTTCTCCCTTTCCTTCAGAGTGAAGGTCAGACTATTCTGCTATCCTGTTCTTCAACAACGTGTGTACTGAGAATTAAGGCTCTTCTTCAGATTTTCATGGATCTGTCATAATCTTGCCCTTTATTTTGACTTCAACAAGCAGTAAAATGCAGAACAATAACCCTGCTTATGTATCAGTGTTTATTATGGTGGGAGAAAACATCACAGCCCATGGCAGTCCAGGAGAGCTCAGAGGGTCTCATTTAGGACTGCTCTTTGCAGGCTCACAGAAAAGTGGGCTTTAGTTGTGTTAATGTTCCACCCTGGCCATGAGTTGGGGGGTGACTTTCTGTGCAGGTTTGATAACAAAAACGTTCTTCCTCTGGGATCGTTATTCTGACAAGTTTCCAAAGCTGTTTGTTGGTAAACAGGAACTCATTACCAGCAAGCAAGGTCTCAGATGAGCTCGAGGAGCTCAGCCCACGAGCTCTTCATTGAGGCCTAATGAGCATTTCTGAGCTCAGAGTCCTGCCTGAGGATGGGTGGGAGATGCATCTTCCCAGCCTGCCCAGGAACACTGGCTAGTTTGAAAGCTGGAAATAAAAGGAGTTGTTCACTTAAATCAAGTTCCAAAACTCTGTCTTTTTACTTTTTCCTACAGCACCCTTGTGTGGCCAGAAGAAAGCCATTTTGTGCTGCCAGCTGTGTGACTCTGTCTGCACCTGTGACTGTTCAGGTTTATCAAACTATCAACTTCACTCTGTAAGCCCCACTTTGTGCTGAGCCCTGCAGTTAAGGCTGTGGGGGTTGGGTTTTTCATTACCCTTGAGCTTTTTGAAGGATGATGAGCAGACAGGGAAAGGTCAGACCATACCTGGTTGAACCATGCAAGTGGTTATTTCTTTGGTCTACTGGTGACTCTTTAAAAATGTTTAGAAGCATCAGGGAAGTGCAGGCACATGAAATAAATCCCTTGATGTCTTAATTCAGCTGTGACCTGACCCCTGACACCCTCTGTGTATCATAATCAACAGGGCTGACAAACAGCAGACTGTAGAAAAATCGTTGCTTTGGGGTTTGTCTATTCGGTAAAAATGTCAGGTTAAAAAAGGGGGAGCAAAAAGTGAATTTCAGTTCAAAGTAATGAGAACTTGCTCTATACATTACATGAGAAAGTTATGGTAGCCTGGCTGAAATAAATGTTAGATATAAGTAGCACTGAAGGAGCAGAAAATGGAATAGCAATTAAAATGGAATTTAGTATAGAAGGTCTGGCTGCAATTCCAGTGATGATCTATGGACATTGATCATTGATGTAGTTAAAAAATATCAACAGAATCTTTAAATACACCAGAGGAGGATAATTTCCTCCCCCTGTTTTGAAGAAAATCAGTGAATCAAGCCCAGAATAATGTCTCAGTTTAATAAATGTATTTATATTTTTTTTTCTGTTTCACACACAGCGATGCATCAGTACTAACATATTCTCTGGTTTTCTCTCCTGCTGCTGCATGTATAATTAAAGGAATGGTGGGGTTATGTATTCAGTGGCAAGAGCAAGATCTCGTCAAGTCGATTTAAATTCACTGGAGAGGGAGAGAACGACAAAGATATGAAATGGTATTTATTGGAATGATGCATTGGGCTATGGTGGACTCAAGCAATGCTCACAGCCAGCCAGGCCAAGCAGGCTCTGGGAATATCTTTTTAAATTGAAGAGCACATTCTGACAGCCTTTGCTGTGGAATTTCTCCCTAAATTACTGGTAATTTTCTGCACTCTCAGAGAGCTGTATAATCATACACAGCCAAATCATTGTACTGGGAAGCCTAATAGAAAATGGATTCAACAAAACCATGTCTGCATGAAGCTGAAACTGTAGCAGGAGGTCAGGAATGGAAATGGCAAATTTATGAGATAATATTCGGCTGATATTGGAAGAAGGGAAGTTTATTATTTATATTTAAAAGTGGCTGATAATAAACTGGTTTTTTAATGCCTGGAAGGTACCTGTTTTGCCATAGAGATTAAGATCTTGATCTCCTGGTTTGTTTCTTATTCCCTTTCATATTAGAAATAAAGGGCAAACTCCTGAGAACATGAGAGAGCTGAATTTGCATCTGGGTTCCGTAGCTCTGTCTCCATTTTGAGGAGGAGATTCCTAAACAGTCCCTTATCAGAAAGCTTCTTTGTAACATTTTTCTGGCTCTGCAAAGCATAAGTTATCTTTAAGTCTCGTTTTTGTCATTGTCACTATGTCTGAGAGAGACAAATAGACATTTTGGGATGTTTCTGAGGCTTTTATGATGCAAGAAGAAGAGTTTATTGTTTCCTTTTTTCATAGAGGAAATAATTATAGCTCATTAAAAATCAGCCAAGGATCTTCAGATGTAAAGACATTTTCTAAATGTCTTTATCTCTAATACTTATGTGCATATGGCATTTTATAGAATTACAATACAATGCTTTAAAACTGACAAGAGTTACTGAAAATGTAATTTTAACAAAGCTAAAAAATGTGAAAAATCACCTGCAGGAAACCCAGAATCTATTTACAGGATTTTTTATGTGTTTTTTTTCTTTCAGAGTAGTATTTCATTTCAAAAGGCATTTACTGCTTCCAAAGGTCTATAAAGTAGAGCAGACTTTTTGCACAGCTATTTTATTTTACTTCCTTCAAATCTAGAAGCTTAACTCTAAGTATTTTTTAAGTACAATTTATTCTTGTTGTGGTTTCCTTTGTTTTGTAGTCATTGTAATTGAAGCATTTTCCCATTGTCCTTGGAGCCTGAAAATTGAAAATATTTACGATTTATGGTGACATGAAAAAAACCCAAATGATCTACAGTGATGCCAGTTTTGTTTTAAGATGCATAATTTTCAGTTAAAGAATTGCATTTAAAAGGATGTTAAAGGTGGCCTAAGGTTGGGAATGTCTGCTTTAAGCATGTTTTGTATTTTGTGAAAAGCTTCTTCTGCACTTGGTAAATTGCATCATCTAAGCCTTTTTTTTAGTGAATAAAAACAGATTAAAGTGACATATTGAGAAGTGGCTGTTCATCTGCTGTGCTCTTGTACTCTCGCATGCGGTGAGTCATGAGCTCTTGAGAAAAAATCACAAATTATTTCACTTTATTAAAATATTAGAAGTTAATTTATTCTAGTGCTAGTTGACAGCAGATTCAGAAAAGTCCTTCAGAAATCAATGTTTTCCATTTTCCTCCTGACTTGTCAAGGTGTCATTAACATGAGAGCAATGATAGCCACATTGAAGAAGATTCTGATTGCTTTTAGCTAGATAAAAAAATAGAAACTCACAAAACACAGTCATCTGAATTTTGATATCTGCTCTGTTTTCCTCTGTGCCTTTTAGGTAAACTCAAATCCTTGTTTTTTAAAAATATTTTTAGACTTTTATGTTATGTAAAGTTTCAAAGACTAAAGTAGAGGTATTTAGAGGAGCGGGATTAAAAGGAGGTGCAGGAAGCACCCAGTGAATTACAGGCCCTCTGTGAGAAGGTGCAGAAAGGGAAATGGCATCCAAGGATCTCTGAAAATAAAGCTGACATGAGCCATTGTGGGGAAGATTTCACTGCAGTGCACTCAATTTGGGAGGCTCTGATCTGCCAGCTCGTGTCTGATCTGAAATAAAATAGGCAGGACTGATGGTCCTTTTTAAGCCTTTATTAAAAGTGATCAGCTCGGGTGGGGGCCCTGCCCAGCTTCGTTGCCCCAGCTTCGACTTGGAGGAGGAGGAACTTCGGCTCTGCCACTCCCTGTGATAGAGCCGGGCCCTCGAGTGTTCCTCACGGGCCGGGGCTGTGCACGAAGGTGGATACGGAGGGGATGGGGCTGATTCGCCGTCCTCAGGGCAGTGGCTCCAATAGACTTTTTTGTTACGGTGACTTCTTGGAGAACTCAAAAGCTGGCCAGGTAGTAATTGCCTATAGAGTAGCCTGGTTCATTTTTCTTAAAAGTTTGTTGGTTTGTTTTAAATTATTATTTTTTGGGGGGTTTTTACACTCCCGGGGGTCTTTTCAGCTCTAGTTTGCATATTCAGCCCCTTTTCTTCTCTTTTTTTTTTTTTTTTTTTCCTGTCTTTTCCTTATCTACTACTCTCCAGGCAGGCCAGCTTCGAAAGGGGTAAGGAAGGAAGGGTCGTAAATTCTTGCCCTGGAATGCAAGCCTGATAAGAAGCTGGTTTCTTCACAACGACGTGAGGGTTTCTTTCTTAAACTACAAGAGAGATTCTAACTTACAAAGCTACAACAAAGCACAAAATTACATTCAAACAAGGCTACAATGTAGTACAAAATTACATTCAAACAAGGCTATAATGTAGTACAAAATAAATGGATAATTGTTAAATTGGTAATCTGGTCCCTTATTTATAACATGATCCACAAGCTGGAGGCACTTTCCCACCTGCTTTGTGGTTCGTGTGTCTGAATTCCTGTCCCAGGCTGGGAGACCTTTCCAGAGGATTCCAGAAGGTGTCTTGGTTCTCATGACACATTTTCTGTTTGGCTTCTCGTGGAAGTCTCACCCTGACTAAGCCTGAAGCTGACCATTGGGAAGGATGAGGTGTAACCCATCTTTGTCCCAAACTTTCTGTTGGGACAGGAAAGTTGGGATGGAAGGGACCCCAACCCTCTGCCTGGAGGTCAGAGACCCCCCTTTAGGGGGCTCAAAGGGGTTCAAGAGGGCTGAATTTTTGCCTAGATAATATATAAAAGAGGAGCATTCAAATGTAATCCTTCTATACCACCTTTCTAAGGAGGAATAAATAAAGATAGAGGAGATTTATTCCCTTGTAATCTTTTAAGATCATTGAGGATTCACCATATGTTATGGAAATTAATTAAGACTTGCTCTTGTCTAAAATAAAAGGCTCCTTTAGAACAATTGTAATATTGATTTTGAGTTTGTTTTTTTTTTTTTGTCAGATTTTCTCAATAGTTGCTATTTAGTGAGTGGAAGAAGTAGTCTGAATATTAAGTGTTCTGAAAAGTTTTGCCTTAATCAGTTGGAAGCAGAATCAGTCCAGCCTGAATCTGTAGTATTATTAGTGTTATTTAAATCCATATGAAAATATTTGCAGTAGTGGTTCCTTTTTTGTTACTTACCAAAGAAGGGGTCTATATTTGTTTGTTCAATAAAAGTCTGATTTCAACCAAATTCAGGGAAGAATTTTGTGCCACAAAATTGTAGCTGTGGTGGTCAGGCTGTGGTGAGTGGTTCTGGTTACAACAGGAGCTAAGTAGTGAGAGGAATGGCAAAAATGCCCACTCAAAATCAGGACAGCTTGTACAAAACCCAAGTGATGTGAAATAAAATGGCAATATTAGGAATCTTCAGGCATCAAGATTAGATGGGGCAGGAACACCTGGCAAAGTTCTTTCTTGGACAGAGAAGAAGGGAAGACTGGTTAAGGGTTCAGTCATTAATAACTTTTACTGCCCAAAAAAGCAAGGAGAGTGAGAGTGTTTGAAGTGATTTTTTCTTTGTTTAGGAAAGACAATGAGACAGAAGGACATCAAGCTTCAAACATCATTTCTGATTGGAAAATTATGAAAAAGGGCAAGGACAAATGAGATAACTTTAGGCAGCCAAAATCACTTCAGCTCTAAACAAGCAAGGAGTCATTCAGAGGGTGTTAATGCTTTTCCCATGTGTTTATAGATAATGCCCTGTGTTTGCAAGGGGGTTCTCAGCCTCAGCCTGCTGGACAGTGGGGCTGGTGATGTTTGGTGTCCAAACTGTCTCCAAACTGCCACACAAGCAGAAATAGCTCTGATTAATGAGCAGCTCAGGGGGCTGGGGCTCGTTACTGAGCACCTTCCCTGGTGCAGAGTCCTGGAGATTGGCTTGCTGAGTAACCAGGCCCTGGAATTTGGGATTTATTCTGCAGAGTGGCACAGTGGAACATTTTCCAGCTGGTAGAATAGGCAAAGCTCTCCAAAGTTGTGGGAATCTGAAATAGAATTTCTCTTTACCTCTTCCCCTTCTTCTGTAAATTTGGTTGGTTCCCAAAGTGGATCTTTTGATTAAAAATCAGTAAATGGATACTGTTCTCATGATCTCCCTCTTTCTTGGTGTATTTATTCAGGATGCAGAGTGGCCTGTGAATGACTTGGGTTTTGTAAAACCTCTTGAGCTCTCCTTTCTGTTTATTCAAGCATCCAAGTGTGAGAAATTATGGTTGGCTGAAGAAATTACCTCAGCCAGGCCTAGATGCTGCATTTGGGCTTGAATTCAGGAATTTAAACTGCTCTCAACCTTTTGTGCCTTTTTTGGAATAACTGACCTGCCCTTGTATGTTATTGGCTGATTAATAGTAAAAAAAAAGGGATGGGGAATTTTTCAGTGATGTAAATCCAAGTGGGAATAATGAAGAGTGAAACCAGAGCACATTTTGCACTTCCTAGAAATATATTTATTGTGCTGGAGCAATAATGTATAGTTTCTGTAAAACTTCCATTAAAATAAATTGGATCTTGGCAAGAAGTCCTCAAGCAGCACTTTTCCAGGCCATTTTTTAGGCTGTTACATCTGAATGTCATGGCAAAGAAAAACATGAAACTGGCTCACTTACCTTCAGTGAGAAAATAAATCAAAATTTTTAGGGAGTAAATTTGAAAACTGCTTTTGAATTGCAGAAAAATAAAATCAGCTCAAATTGATCAGGGCTTGATGACTTTGTTTCGAACTAACTCATTGATGCACCCAAAGAGCTCTAAGAAATCAATAAAATTAATTAGCAGGTCTGATTAAACGTTTTCTTTTAATTTTGATGTCAAACTTGAGGACATTTTTATTGAAAGATGGCTACAGAAGGGGGAGGGTTGCTGTTCTTTGTTGTGGAAGGCACAAATTCATTTCATCATTTAAATAAAGGAGCTTTTCAAACTTAATGACAAATTCCAAATGTATGGCAAGGGGCAGGGATAGCTGAACATAGTAAATGGAGAGGATAAATGCAATAAACAGCAATTTAGGAATTATAATAAAGCTGAACATCATGGTTCAACATGTTGTGACTTACAGGGGGAGGAAAAGTAGAAAAAATTGAGAGTTTTATAGATTTGAAATTTCAAAACATTTTCCAAAATTGAAGAAAGACATCACCTGAACTTCCAATTTATAAGTGAGAGAGCTCGAATTTGTGAAGGATAAATGATTTCTAAACCCAGCTTGGAAGTGTGGGATGGTCTTTGAATGCAAGACAAATCTAAAAATTAGATGGAAAGTTCAGTGTGGAATTTTGATAAAATCTGACAGGTACAACTCACAAAATCTGAGGGAAGACTTTATCAGCATCTCCATGCAACATTTTGTGTGAGAGAACAGTGGGGTCTGTTGGCACAACCTACAACATCATTGTTATGTCAGGGGGTTGGTTTTGGGAGCAGTGCTGTGACTGTCCCTCTTTGCTACAGTCTGGCTCCCTTAGAGACTCATTTCAAGACTGGATTTACTTTTGTGGAGCACTTTTGATATTCATTTTTGATGGCAAGTGCATTTTTTGCCACTTGTACAAATACCAAAGCCTGGGACTCAAACCTCTGAGTTGATACTGATTTGCACTGTGTAATTGGCTGCAAAATTTGAACTGAGCTTGAAAGAAAAGTAAAAAAAATTAAAAATAAGACACATAATATGACCTAGAAAACAGATGTAGGGGTGATTTACCTTTAAATTTTAATTTTGTTTAAAACAATCCCAGAATTTTCCAGACGCAGATCATTTTTTTTCTTGGAGAGTGGTGTAAATTGAAATAAATATGTGAGAAAAAGCAATTCTCAGAGGAGTAACACTGAAAACAAAGAAAAATGTCTCCCAGGAGCAAGGAAAGTGACCTGGAATGTTTTTATATTGATCTTGATTAAGTTTTTAAACTTGTGGGCATTGTTACAGCAGTGAAGATCATTTTCAGAATGACCCAAAGCTCTTGGCAAAGAAGCAGCAGATTGGGCCATCACTCATTTTCAACAGCAGACAGACAGGAAGCTGAAATTAGATTCCCTTAAGCCACATGTTTCTTTCCTTTGCATTTTATTATAAACTTTAATATTTTAACTTTCAGTTTGCTCCTATCATCTGGAAAATGGTTTTGGTTCGTGCTTTATTAGATTGAGATAAAATGGCTTGTTGGTGCACCCCAAAGAAAATGCCCACTGTGGGAAAGGTGTCTTGTGAATGACACAAAATGAGGAGATTAAATTTGGCATCATAAATGGGGGTCACAAGACCAATGGGACACCATCTTCTTCTCAACTTGATTCTCCTCTTCATTTTAGGAAAGTTGTTGCCAGGTTTCTACCAGTGATAAAGGAAGGAAGCCCACAAAATCTTTCAACAAATAGTTTAAAATTTTAAATTGTTAATGGGTCAGATTCATTCCATCTTACTTCTCTTAGAAGAACAAGGCCTGTTAATGTTAATTTTTAATATTGAACATTACTATTAGTAATTTTCTTTACCCATTTAAGATCTGATATTGTCATAGTGTGGCAACATAGTGCTCAGGTATATTTTTGTATAAAAGTATCCCATTATTTCCTTTGTTGTATAAATCCAATAAAATCAAATCATTGTATGTCTAAGAGCTCAGGATCAGGGTACTTGCTAACTCAAGACATGAATCTAGGTAGCAACAGGATAATTACTTGCTAATTGGTACGTGATTACATTTACATTGGCCTGTCACAACCATAAAAGAGACCTTAATTGCATCTCTAAATAGTGGTGATACTCCATCATGGTACCTCCTGCTTGACTGAGTGGAACATAAAACTGTTTATTTACCTTCAAACATGATCTTCAGATTCTGGACATTAAGGTTTTTTGGCATGGCAGTTTCTGAGGAAACTGTTCCATTCCAAACTGAGTTTGAAGAAATATCTTATGGTGTAATGAGAGTTTGAAATTAAGCTCCTAATTGCAGGATATTTCTGAACTCTTCATTGTATACCATCAGACTATTAAGGGTAATATCTTTTACATAATGATAGCAATTTAGGGAACATTTATCACTTCAACTTACCCTGTTTTAAGCTACACTACCAGTCAATTTTAGGATCTGAAAATGGTGCTTTGTAGCCCCAGGGAAAGCCCTTCTGTTCCCCTAAGGACAGAGAGTGGCACCCTGGGGAGGCTGCAAGGGGTGAACAGCTTCACTTGGGCCCTGCAACCAAAGAGGCAACTTGGAAAGACAGAAAATCCCCAAAATGTACCTTCATAGCTGCTTCTGTCTGTGGACTCAAGACTAATGGGCTTTTGAATTCCTGATGTTGTCAGGCAATACCTGTTTTGCAAAAAACTAGACACAGTGATGAGGAGAGATTTGAAAGCAGGAGCTCAGACACTGCAAAAGCTCCTGAAGGCCCATGTGTGGAAATGGTGATTTTCCTTCCAGCACTGAACTGTGGGAGACATTCTAATGGCAATGGTGAAAAAAAATGGGAAAAGTGTAGTCCCATTAAAAAATATATATTAAGTTGGGTCAGAGAAAAACCCATGATTTTTTGTATTCTTATTCTCCATAAAATGTAGAAATAATGAACTTGTCTTTCATGTTACTAAATCCACTATAGGCTGCCAGGCTAGAACTGGGTCTCAGAGATCACAGAAGAAAAGCTGAAGTGGATGGGTAAGACTGGGATAACATCTGCTAGATCCAAGAAACTTTACAGATTGTGGAATCACTGCTGCTCTTTTAATAATCTTATAGCCCCCTTCACTGACAACAAATATAAAAAGAACAAAAATGCCTTTTTCTTTTTTCTTTCTTTCAAATAACACATTTCCACCCTGATAGCTGCTTCATGCACACACTGTTTGGGCACAGGCTTGCTTGGAGCAATAAGAGATTATGTTTGATTAATCTCAGTAACAGAGAAAGAATAAAAGGATTAGCACCATGTGTCTTATTTCTGCTTCATTCAGTAGTTCATAAATCATATTTGCAATATAAATATCTGCCATGATAAGAGCTGGTGTTTATACAAACTTTACAAATCAGGAATTTCTAAATTGTTCAGAAACCAATTTGTTTAAAATTCATTTAGTTAAACAGAGAAGGAACCACGGTGTGTTTTCCAGTTTAAAAATATATTCCAAACATGATTTTCATTAATCTGGGTCAGCTCTTGTTTAGACAGGACATGTTATGGGATATTTATAGGCAAGACTTGATTAGCATCAGCAGTGCTTATATGATGAATGAGTTCTTTTTCTCTGAAATAACAATAAGCAAGCTTTTTCACATCCCAACATATTAGAAAGAAACATAAATAAAAATCTCCTTTTATTGGAATGAAGGCAGAACAATTTGATGGGTATTGCTGCAAGGTCTTGGACTGTGCTCAAGAAGAGGCACAAATTCTTTGGGATTTTTGCTGCTGCCAGTGCTGTTCACAAAGGGGAATTTCTGTAAATTTTCCATGTGTCCTGTGTGTGTTCCAGCTTCCTGATAATCCAGAGAGTGCAGGACAAAGGCAGTGCTAGAATAACAGATAATACAGAATAACACTAAAGAACTTTATTTAAAGCAGCCTCTGAGGTTTTCCAAAATCTGCACTCCATCACGAGTGGGTTGAGTTCCACTGAGGCATAATTTGGGATTGGGATGAGGTTGTGGCACTGATAAACTGCCTTGCTGTCCTCTAGGACACATCCCAGCAGGAAATCCTGGAATGATTTTCCCTCCCTTCCCCCTGGGCTCCTCCTGCCAATGAACTTTGTCTCTCCACTGCACTCTCTGCTCACTCACAGCTCTTCAGGCACTTGGTCCTTCATTACCACGTAAAAAGAGAAACTTTTTCACTCTTTCAGCCACAGCCAGAAAAATTGTTTCACCTTGCAGGGTATTTGCAGCTTTTTAGGACTGTCTGAGGTAGGGTATAAGAAAATTGCCTTCATTTTTCACTCTTTTTTCTCTCTTTTAATCCACTTTTCATTTTGATTAGAAAACATTTAATTTTGAGCCATGGAGCACAACTTTGTATCTAAACATCAATAAATAGTTTAAAATAGGTGTAGTGAAAAGCATGTGAAACCTCAAGCATCGCTATGAAGTCTTATTTGTCTACAGTTGTTGGAATTGGTAAATTTTCCTACAATTTGTTGGAATTGCTAAATCTGATGCTCAATTCAAATTTCACTATATGGAGGAACCTTTTTGAACAGTCTGAGGGGTTTTTCTTGGTTTTTTTTTTTTTTTTGTAGATAATAGCTTTAGAAGTTTTCAGCCTTCTTCCATTTTTAAATCTGCTGCTGAAACTTATATTTCTCTCTCATCTGTTCTGACTGGCCTCTTTGCAATCCCTAATGGCATCCCCCTGCCTGCCCTTGAGTTATGGACCATTTCTGAAACACTGCATGACAGGACTTTCTTGCAGTGTTTTCAAAAAAGAAAAATTGGCTGTTTGTCTCTCAAAGTCCTGAAAAAGGACTTTTACTCTTAGCATTTTCATGAGGTAGAGGGCCAAGGTTGGTTTCTCATTCCATAATATCAGATGGGAAGCAGGGAAAAGTAACATAGAGAACTCTTTAATCAAGGGCACTGTCTTGCAAAGCACTAATCTTTGCTTAGGGGACTAAATATTCTGAGTTCCCACAGAAGGCAGAATAGGCCAAGCACACTCAGCTGTATCCTCAAAAGCCAAAATTTAATGGTGTTTAGTCTGGGCTAGTACATAAATATTTAAAAAACCTGATCAGCATATGGAAATCAAGTCAGCAGGAGGGTGTAGGTTATCCAGCTTGGTGACTTACACTAATAATTAATAACTTCCCTGATTTCTTACATGCACAACAACCAGTAGTGGATCTTGTACATTTTCACTGCTGGTTAGAAAGTCTTTGGTAACAATTTCTCTCTGGGAGAGGAAATGATTGAATTAGTGCAACCCCCTTGATCTGCTCAGTGTAAGTGCAACTCTGTGACCTGCAGAAGCCATCACTATTAAGACATTTTTTGTCTCCAATTTATACCTTTTCAGTGTCTTTAGCATGTGATCTTTTAAAATATAAGTGTTAGAAATTGCATTGTTGTTGTAAGAGTGTTGTTAGGCAAAGCCAAGCTTCCCAAATGGTTTAGTTAAAAAGCCATGGATAGTGATTTTTATTATTGAGCCACAATAATATCAATTTGGGGGAGTATCTACTGAACAACTCGCAGTTCTTTTCAGCTTTATCTTTTATGTGCCATTTGTTGTACAAATGAAAAGGGAGGTCATATTTCTTAAAGATCCCATTGGGAGGAAAGTTCAGAGACAGCATCCCTGGAGGTACCATTCAAAACATGCAAAAAGTCTGTTTCTCTGTTGATCCTTTTCCAGGTTTTTCCTGCACCCACTCCTTGCCATCCAGCCTTTTAGGATTCCTACATTACCATTTTGTTGCCCATTTTTTGTCATCCCAGGGAATTTTGCATGTGGCTGGTGCCAACACTCACTCTGCAGCTCCCATCTCACTGTGTGAACTGTTTGCTCTGCATTAGTCTGGTCTCCTGTTTATGACTTTAAAACACAGAATGAGGTTGGAAAAGCCCTCCAAGGCCATCCAGTCCCAGCTGTGCCCAATGCCCACCTTGTCCCCAGCCCAGAGCTCTGAGTGCCACCTCCAGCCCTTCCTTGGACACCTCCAGGGATGGGCACTCCAAAGCTCCCTGGGCAGCCCCTGCCAAGGCCTGAGCACCCTTTCCATGGGGAAATTCCTGCTGGTGCCCACCCTGAGCCTGCCCTGGCCCAGCCTGAGGCCGTTCCCTCTCCTCCTGTCCCTGTTCCCTGGGAGCAGAGCCCGACCCCCCTGAGCCCCCTCCTGTCAGGGACTTGTGCAGAGCCACAAGGTCTCCCCTGAGCCTCCTTTTCACTTTCCTTTTACAATTGCACTTTAATGAACTTAATTTTTAGGCCTGTATTAATATCTAACTGTTCCTTTACAAGTAATGACCTGTAAAGGACTTACCTATTTCACTCTTCCCTTGAAATTTGCCATCACAGCATTCCCACAGCCTTTTTGAGGGGAAAACATTTCAGAATGAAACTTCCACTTGTTTACCCTCTTTCAGGTGTGTCATTACTATCAAGCTTTTTTTTTTTCATTTTCTCCCAATTAATATTTTTTCATTAGCAAGTCCTTGAGTGAACCATGCAGAGCAGGAGAGATGAAAGAGCATGTGAAAAATGAGTGATACATACGTACAGAGTGGGTACAGGTGGGCTGTTCTTTGCAGTTTTTGTGTTCAGTGGTGCTCAAGGCAACTCAACAGCACAGAAAACTGTCAGCTCCCCTCCTCCAGTGCAGTTGTGGTCTCTAACACTGGCAGAGCACAATGTACAGTACTTTTTCACTAATTTCCCATCCCTTCAGCCATAGGCCAGCTCGGTCTAGTGCCTGTATCTCTCAGATCCTCTGAAAGGAGTTCTGAATCTGAGCAGAGAGGCAAGCTGTGTTTTACTGAGTGACAGTTAAAGTGATGAAAACAAGCTGGGTTAAGGAGAAAAAAGGGGAATGTGAAGAGGATGAGAAAAACACTCCTTTAGTGCCTCTTAATCAGTGATCCCCACAGGCTTTGCAGAGGCTCTCGGAGCTCTGCAGGGAAGGAAATGATGCTCTCTGGAAAGCTGAGTCACAAAGGGGATGGGAGTAGGGGCTGTGAGGGAAGCCTGCAGCCAGTGTGTGCCACAGACAAAACCAGTGGCTCCAATACCACAGCCCGCCAAGGCTGGTTTTGTGGACTTAATCTGTAGGTTCTAAATTCTCTTTTTACAACAAGACCCACAGAGAAAACAGAGATGAGAGAGGGAAGCTATGAAAAGGGCATGAAATCAAAGCTAAAAGCTCCTCTCACATGGCACTGGTGGAAGCAGAGGGCTGTTGCTGCCTCACATTAAGAGTTGAACCGGTGCATCTCAGGTGATCCTCCCTTTTACACAGATCCCAGTGATGGAGCTGCCTCTTGGCTAAACCAAGGCACGATGTGTCACCTCTGGGGGAGATCTCACCCCCAAACAAATAAACAGGGACCCCCTCAGCATTCCAGCCCTTTCTGTAAGGTGCTGCACAGAGAGGTGCTTTGCTTTCTGTCTGTTCCTGTAGCTCCTGATGTTTCTAAAGGAGAAAAGAGAGTTTCTGCAGTAAAAAACACTGATTTCCTTCAGGAGCTTTGGCTTATGTAGATCTCAAGTGCTTTGCCTTTGCAAAGCTCCATAAGTACTGGGAGAGCCATGGGTAACAATGCAGAGGCTGGTACCTGGAGTAGTTCTGCTTCCAGGTTATACAAATATCTTCTTTTTTTAGTGCTCCACTAACAACAGAAACTCAGTACTTAGAAAAACTAACATGATATTTTGAAGAAGATCTTGAAGTGTTTTCTCAAAGAAAGATACAGCTGTGCCCAGTGCAAACATAAAATAAACCCTCCTTTGATATGTAGTGAAAAACCTTGTTACTGACCCCCCCACAGACATTGCCTTAAACCCAACTGCACATTACTTCAGAAGTAAATATTTAAATTAAGATAAAAATATTAGAAGTATTGTTTGTTTCTCTATACTTATACCCTCAGCAAAAGGTCCTTGACCTTTGATTTGCTCTTTGAATGCTGACCCAATGATTTCTTGCTTTTAAACACGTTACTGGTACTTGCTCTACAACTTGCAGCCTAAGCATCTATTAAATATTTGATGGGCATCCCAAATAGCCACAGGTAGTGCTTAGGCATTCATTTCCAAAAAGTACCTTTAAGATACAGTATAGTAAATTTAAAGTGGAGCAGTGACCATAAAAGCTGCATTCTACTCTGAGTGTGCAGTTGGGTATTTTATGGCTAAAGCTGTTACTTCTTTAAGACTTGATGTTCATCATTGCATAAAGGAGAAAAAATAACCTCCAAATCTAAAAAAGAACAAAAAAAAACCCTCCAAACAAACAAAAAACAAACAAAAAAACCCCAAGAAAACCAA
>JACBWW010001167.1:0-15418 GCA_020086605.1 Lanius collurio
CCTAAGCCTGCCTTCATGTAGCCTGCCCAGCACCTGCTCTATTAGGTCTCTGCCTCACAGCTTCCAGTTTTGCTGGGACCAGCCCATTTCGGCCCACTGCTTTCCTCCTAGCAGCCCCTTCTGAGTTGTCCCACATCGCGTTG
The DNA here is from genome assembly GCA_020086605.1 of Lanius collurio. Classification (NCBI taxonomy): domain Eukaryota; kingdom Metazoa; phylum Chordata; class Aves; order Passeriformes; family Laniidae; genus Lanius; species Lanius collurio. Next base: position 144 of record JACBWW010001167.1, read on the forward strand.
GTACGTTCTTTTCCTTTTTTCTTTCTTTACATCCATAGCAGGCAGCTCTCCGTGTTGGATGGATGTGTCCAGGGAAGCTGCCAGAGGTGCACCTTAGATGGGCAAGGCTCCTTGGAGATGCCACAGCACTGCAGGAGCAGGATGATGTGTATGCCGTGGATGTGTTGCTTGGCTTTCCATGTTTTCCTCACTCCTGCCCTTTGTAGGTCTGTGTCCCACCTTGTTCAGTGGCAAAGCCGTGGGAAAGAAGGTCTATGAAAGTGCTCCCTGAATTTTGTTCCCCAGCTGTCACTGAAGGAGTGATTTCCTTTGTTGCTGCATTTTAGAGCCCTAGCTGGAACAAGCCTTCTCAGTTTTCCACAGGAGAATGAGTGGCAATAGATCCTCTTGTGTTTTTTGGCTTCCTCACATACTGGTTCCTTCTCAGTGTTCAGCTTCTCAGCGTGGGCTCCAGGGGCTTGGTGTGTTTTCAGAGTTACTCCTACATGCCTTGAGCAATAGGTTATGGGCAAGGAGGGCTTTTTGTGCTGCTTTGTGGCAGAGGAGAACTTTGCAGGCTTGTTTTGGCATTAGCTGTAGAGGAGGTCAGGTTCTATGCATGAAGTCACAAAGCAGGCTAGAGCGGCCGCTCTTGTGATGTCAGCGGCCACGTCCCGGCGTTGTCAAGGCCAAGTTGCCGTGCTGAGGCACGGAAGGCCTCAGTGGCAGAGCAGCTCTTTGGCACGCTCACTGCAGGCGGATCCTGCTGATCGTGGAGGTCTCTGCCAGCAGGCTGCACCCTGACAGGACTCTGAGTCTTTTTGGTTTTCCTCACCGCTCCTGTCAGTGCAAACTTGAGCAGCGCTGCTCAAGCCATGGAGAGAGTGTGTGCTGCAGTTTGCATGGCTTTTTCAGCAGCTTATACTGGGTACTTTTTCACCCACCTGGCACGTAAGTAGACCTTTTTTTTTCGGGGCAGCATATGGAAACCAAAATGCCATGAAGATGCCTTTAGTTGGGGAAAGCTGCTGTCAACAGCTCCAGCTAAGAAGGGGGTGTCTGTAGCCAGTGGGCCATGGGCAGCACTTGTCATGTAGCCTGCAGGGCTTCCACTCCCCCCGCCCTGGCAAGGCCTGAGGCAGTGGAGTCTGGAATCAACTCAGTTTGCTGGCTGAAGCAAGACAACTTCCAAGATGGGAAGACGGGGAGAGCTTGGCAGGAGTCTTTGTCAAAACTATGTGCTGCTTTCTGGGACTGAGGAGAAGCATCTTCTCGTCTGCATTCCCTCATCCCAAGGATGTGCCTGTGCAACTTGACACTTCCTGTGTGCTAAAAGAGCCATTCGGTCTGTGATGAAATCACAGATTCAGCCTTGAAAAGGCCTCTGAGACGGACATTTTTAGAAGAGTTCTTGTATGCTGCTGCACCCAGGAGCTGCTCCTGTGCCGTGTCACAGTAGAACTGCCACCACGGCTAAGGGGGACTTGGGGGAAGCTTTTCTGGGGAAATGTCTTCAGCAAGCTCATGGGAATTGCTGTGTGCAATCTCTTCAGAAAACTGAAGTGCAGGAAGGAGAGGCGCTGTAGCTCCTGCTGGGTGGGGTAGGGCAGAAGCACTGACTGCTACAGAACCACTTGGACTTTCTTAGTCTTAAGTTTCTATGGGCTGAGTGGCCAAAGAGGACAAAAGGTAGACACAAGGCAGCATTTTGTGCTGTTGTCTTGCTTGCTGTGTGACACAGGGGTTGCTGCTGGAGGGATGTAGTGAAAGCAGAATGCTTTGCCTTTGTGTTGACTTCTCGGGGGGCTTGCCCAGCACAGGCAGTTTTCTTACAGCATCTGGTTCTTCTTCCCTTGTGTGTTGCAGGTCACGTTGCCCGTGCCTGGAGAGAATCCAGTCTTTGGGTGAGTGGGAAAGGAGCCTTTGGCATTGGTAGCATTTGACAATTTGGAGCAAGCTGTGAGCTGGGCCTGTTGCAGTCCAGTGCCAGCCTGGTCAGATGAAGGAAAGTACAGTCCAGGCTCTCTGCAGCAGCAGTAGCAGCAACACCACCACCACCACCCCCACTCCCACCAGCAGAAGGAGGATCCCTGCCTGTTTTTTCTCCAATTTCCATTTCAGAGCTTTTAATCTGATGAAAGTGGTGCTTGGTGCTTGGAGCCATGATGGAATTTCTCCTGTACAAGAGAGCACAGTCCCTTCCAATTGTCCCATTTGACTTGAGTTTGAACAACTGAGGAGGCATTTCTCTGCAGATGATTTCTCCTTAGTGCATCTGGGTCTAGAGCAGAGTATAAAGAAGGTTGTCTGTCCCTCATGCTGCTGTCTGTGTGCAGAGCACAAAACCAACCTTAGAGTGTCCTCTGGCTGTGTGTCTTCCTGAAGAAGAGGCCAAAGGGGAGGAAGATGCCAACCAAGCTGCATCTGCTGCTAGCGCAGGGCCTGAGCATCCAGCATCAGTCAGTGGCAGCTCTGGGTAGCCCTGTGGCTGGAGCAAAGCAGAGCTGCAAGTTTCTGATCAGACCGCACCTCCCACGCGTGGCTGAAGATGCTGAGGCCTGGAATGTTTCCAGCGCTTCCAGAGCTCTTCCCCCAGCCAGGAGCCCTGGAAGAGGGGAGTGGAACTTGGATGTTTAGACATCAGTTTCCCGCTATTCTGACAGGGGCCGTGATTTTGTCTGAGCAAGAGACAGGAGGTAGCATTAGGATGCCTTTGCCCTGGGGTACAAGGGAGGCCCTTTGTGGCCTGTGGCTGTGCAGGCTCCCTGTCCCCGCTGAAGAGAGCAGTGCAAAGATGCAGTTCACAGCAGGGCATGGAGGAGACACTGTCCCCAGGAGGGACGTGGCCCTCTCCACGGAGCAGCTGTCAGTAGCTAAGGGAACAGCTGAGCTACAGCGGGGCCAGGAGCTGAATAGACGTAAGGTTCTGCATGACAGGTTCCTTCCCGTCCCTCATGCTGCTGTCTGTCCACAGAGCACAAGGGCAGCGTCAGCACCTGCTCTGGCTGCCTCTGTACCCGAGGAAGAGGCTAACGAGGAGGAAGGTGGTGCCAATGAACCTGCCCCTGCTGTCAGCCCACAGCCTGAGGAGCCCACCTCAGTAAGTGCCTGCTTTGGTCAGCAGTGTCTTTGGGGTCATTTAGTGCGTCGTGTAAAAGCACTCTTTGGGTTTTGTGCTTTGACTTGGAGAAGTGGACAGCGAAGGCCGAGAAGAGGTGAAGAGGCCTGGATGTGGCCAGCAGCGTCTTCCTAGGGGCTTGCATTTGAAATGGGATTGGAGAGGCATCTCTGCCAGGCACCTTTGTGACCAAAGTCCTTTCTTGTCCCAGAGCTCCACCTCCTCTGTCCTGGCACCTGCCCAAGCTGCAGCTGCAGGCTCTGAAGAAGTCTCCAGTCCCCGAGCTGGAAACTGGAGCAGCTCGTGCACCTGGAGCACCAGCAGTTCCTCTGGCAGCCCTGAGGAGCTGCAAGACAAGACAGAGGAGGAGCGCCTGGCCATGTTGAGTATGTCCTGTGTATTCCTTGTCTGCTGGAGCAGTGCCTTGTGTGTGCGTGTGTCAGCATGAGCTGTCCCCCCTCCTGTTCCTCCTCAGCTGAGTGTCAGGTCCTGAGGCCTCCCCACAGAGAGGAGAACATGTTCAGAACTTAGCCTGGTCCTAAAAGATGAGGGACCTCATTCCTAAAGCCCATCACAATGAGTTCTAAGATGAACTGCTGCTCTGCAAAGGGAGAAAGGCATTGTTTAGGCAAAGTGCTGCACGGTGGAGATTGTGCCTCTGCTGGAAGCACCTTGCAATAGTCTTCCTGTTCTGGAAAGGGCACGTGTTGATAAAAGTTGATTCCAGAACCCAAGATCCCTGCCTTTGAGTTTGCAAGGATTAAAGCTTTGGCTGAATTTTGTGGAGTGTTTATTCCCAAGTACAGAAAGGTTTTTAGCTTCCTGCTGCCCTTCATCTTTATAGACCACAATCGCTTCTCTTGGTTACAGTTTGTTTCCTGACCCGTGTCTCCTCTGACTGATTCTCCATGTGCTTAGTATTTAGTTTAGACAGTCAGGCTTTGTGCAGGCAATCCGTGCTGCAGAGCTGACTGTTTTGTTGCTGTTGCTGTGGTGGTGGTGATGTTGTGGTGCCGTTGTTGTGTTTTGCCAACTGACTGAGAAGAAAGGGCCTGGAGTCCCTGAGGAGAGTGGGCAGAGAGAGTGGGGCTGCCTTTCTGATCTGCTTCAGGGTGGCATCTCTGTTGTGAAGTGAGCATCTTTCCTTTGGTTCCTTTCAGGGATGCTGGTGAGCGAGGGAGATCCCGAGGCCAAATACACAGAACTGGAAACTATTGGCAAAGGGTGAGTGCAACCACCGTTCCTTCTTCAAAGGGGGGGGCTGTATATTTTGCTGCTGTCTCATGTGCCCAGCGTGATGTCAGGCAAGCTCCAAAGCTGTTCAGACACTGCCTTGAGATGCTGCCGTCCCTCAGTACTGGTCAGCATTTATAGCTGTGGTCTGAAGGCATGGCAAAGACACCTGGATGCTGGCAATGTCTTTTCTGCGGCACAGAGCAGCCCCTGGCAGATCTCCTGTCCCTCATGGGTGTGGCACCTGTTTGCCGCTTTTCTTCCGAGAAACCATTTTTGCGTGGCTCCAAAGAATACGGAATACATGGGAATGGAAGGAGCAAAGACTGTATTGCCTCAAAGGTCAAGTTAGCAGCTGAGAGCTGTCAGGGAACAGCTGTTGGTAGCATTTCTTTCCAGTATTTGGCTGAAAAGAAGAGTCAGTGGTCAGGATGACCACCACCTAGTCTAGAAGTCAAAAGCAGAGATGAAAGAAGCAGCTCTCTTTTGTAGCTGAGGTGGCAAAAGCCAAAGCTTCAGGGAAATGCCGGTGCCAATGCACTCCAGAGGAAAAGGCATCATCTGCCTGATGGCAGACCCCTGATGGATCCTGCGGGGACTTGGCCTTTCCTGCAAAGAGTCCATCAAGCTGTTCCCTTTTGAAAGGCAGCTCTGCTGACTGTAAATGGGATGGATTTGCAGCATTTCCTCTGGGAGCAGCCAATGTACAAGAACTTGCCTGAGGAGTAGAGGGCTTACTGTGTCTGGGGCACCGAAGAGAAGCAGCTGCCGATGGCTCTGCACCAGGAATGAAACTGTCTAAGGATCCTCTGTTTTGAGTACTTCTTCATTTGTGCGTGCAACCATGGAGGCCTTTGCCTGCTCTGGCTGTGGCCGGAGACTAATTTCCTTGCCACTTGGAGAAAGGATCTGTATCTAGATCTTTTCCTCCAATGGCTGTTCCATGAGTTCAGGCTTCTCAGAAGGCCTGTGTGGTGTTGCCGGAGTTTGGCAGAGAGACTCCAAGGAGAGGTGTGGGAAGGCCCAGCCGGAGTGTGTGTGCCTGGAAAAATCCCACCCTATGCACACAGGGAAAGAAAAAAGGGAAAAAGACCCAGACCAGAATCTGTTGTGTCCCATTTGAGCTTTGCCCCAGGCCTTTTCTTCCCACTGGACCGCAGTGTCTTGCACTTGCAGGGACTAAAGGACTTCTTTCTGCGCTGCTGTTTTGTTTCTAGGGGTTTCGGCACTGTGTGTACGGCAGTGGACACTGCCACAGGAGAAGAGGTAAGCGTCAGGCAGCGCCGCGGCTTCTGCAGCTCTCGAGTGCCCTCCCCTCTGCTGTGAGCTGTGGCTGAGCTTTGGCTGGCCAGCAGAGCTTTGCTACAAGGGCCAGTGAAGCGCAGAGCAGTGTCCTCCTGCCAAATGCAGTGGGCACAGATTTTGTCCTTCTCAGCTGCCCCAAGGAGTGCAAGGAGGCCGAGTGGTATCTCTCAGAGGGGGACATCCAGCCAGCTGGGTCTTCGTGCCAGGGTGGTGTCTTAGAGCATGGCACTGCCATTTGGGGCTGCAGCTCAGGATTCCTGAATTCTTGTTTCTGGCTCAGAGCAAATCCATGGGATTTGTGCTGGTAGTTCCTTAGCCACCTGCAGGGCTGCCCTTGGGAAGTGTGCTTCGAGAGAGAGGTCTGCAAGGGCTTGCTGAAGGGCCTGAGCCCTGCTCAGAGCCCGGCATGTATGGCTAGAGGATCAAGGCGTGGGTTGTTTCTTTTTACAGTCAGGCAGTAATTGCAAATGTCCGTGGTGTGAAGGAAAGTGTTTTCATGCAGCAACATGGAAGTTGCTGAAGTGAGGAAGGGCTAGGGTTGTCTTTTTGGCAGTAGTCTTAATGATGTTTTCATCATCAGGGCAATTTTTCTGTAAAGTATGTAGGGTTGTATTTCTGGGGGGTTAACCCTCCGGATGTTTTTTAGGACAGCATTTTATCCATCCTGCCTGTAAGAGTTTGCTTTGTTGTTGTGCAATCAAGAATGCCAGAGGTTGCTGGAGTAATGATCAAACCCCCTAGAACTGTCAGTGGTTTCCCAGCAGTTTGGCTCCATTTTCAGTAGCACAAAATGGCTTCCTGCTTGCTGGAGGTGTGTGAATGAAAGTGGTGAAGTAAGGCCCTGGGGGAAGGCTGTGGGCGCGGGGAGTGTAGTCAGAGCTTTGAGGTGGAGAGTTTAGAGCGTGTTTCTCCTGGGTTTACAAAGCAAAGTCTCTCTGGCTCTGTATGCTGGGGCTGGTGCCCAAGTGAGTGGCATAAGAGGCTCTTGCAAGCTCAGCTACGAATTCCTCCGATGTGCAGTCGCAAGGCAGTTTGGCCGCACCCAGCTCTGTCATGCCAAAGTCACTGTCTCCTTGTTCCCATTGTGGTCTCATGCCACAGACTTCTTTGGTTCATGGTTTTCCATGTCCTTTCAGGTGGCCATAAAGAAAATCAGTCTCCTGCGAGAGAGCAGCAACCAACTGTGCGTGAAGGAAATCCAGATCATGCGTGACAATAAGAACGCCAACGTCGTGAACTATATAGACAGGTGAGTGGTTCTGCTCCTCTGCCATGAAGGGTCATTCACGTCTTGCAAGCCAAAGGATCAAGCACTCCTTTGGTGGCTGGCAGAGAATGGAGCTGTTAATTGCTGTTTCTCTGCTGATCTACAGCATCCAGGGAGGAGATTGCACTGGGGCTGCATTAATCTCTCCTGGCATACCTAGTTTGGAGTGCGCTTTCAAAGACCTGACTGGGCCCTGTCTTACTGAGGCAACGGCCTCAAAGTTCCCCCCTCCCTGCACTTTGTTTTGCTGGGTTTGGGCTTTGATTTTTTTCCCATGGGTCTAAAGTGCTGACAAAGCACTGTAGCTCTTCTTTCCTCTGGCCTGTTCCCAGTGTTTTGCGTTGGTGTGGATACCAAGAAGTCTTTTAGACTGCACGGAGTTCAAGCCCTGCGGAGCCCAGGGAATGACTATTCACTCGCTCCTGCCTTCCTCCGAGAGAGACGTGGAAACAAAGAATCCATCAGGTCACGTAACTGTGCGCATTCATCTCCAGGCTGTTGTTTCCTCCTTTCAGCTACCTGGTGGACGAGGAGCTCTGGCTAGTGATGGAATACATGGACGGAGGCTCCTTACAGGATGTCATTAGGGAGACTTCTCTGACGGAAGGAGAGATAGCAGCTGTCTCTCGGGAGGTGAGGGATGGTGCCTGTGCTTGCCGTGGCTTGGGCGGGATGGTTTGTGTTTGCCTCTCTGATCACTTGCCTGGAGCTTGTGTGTACTGCATTCCTTCCCTGTAAGAGCAAACGTCTTGGTGGCACGGTCTCAAGCAAGTGGCAAAGACAAAGAGAGACTCTTGGGACTCTCACAAAGCTCAGGCTCAAAGGAGATGCTTGCACCCAAAGTGGTGTTTGCAAAAGCATCCCTTGTCGTCTGGCTGGAGAGAGCACAGCTGCTGCAGCAGCGCTCCTTCAGTCTGTGTTTGCAGGCCGCTGGCCAGAGGAACAATTGCCCTTTCTCCCTCAAAAGCGAATATGCCCTCACTTAAAAAGGCACTGCTGTCCTCGTGTTGGAGCAGCAAGCTCTTGCCCTTGCTTGGATGCCGAGCCATGGCCTGTCCTGCCATGGCTCAGCATCCCCCAGCAAGTGGGTCTTGCAGGTTTGCCACTTGGCTGCTTGTGGGATGAAAGCAGAGGAGGAACTCTTAGGCTCGTGTTTCTTTTCTCTCTCTCAGTGCCTGCAAGGCCTGGATTTCCTTCACTCCAAGCAAGTGATCCACCGAGACATCAAAAGCCACAACATCCTCCTGGGCTTGGACGGATCTGTCAAGTTGGGTGGGTGTTGTTGGCCAGGCTCAGCCCTGGCGGGCTGCGGTGTGGGGCTGCCTTGGAGTGACGCCAGGTGCCCAAGAGCGGTGCCTGTGGCAGTGCAGGCTGCCCTGCTGCGAGCGCAGAGCACAGCTGCAACGTGCAGGGAGCTGTGGCTGGGAAGAAGGTGTCAGGGGTGGCTCTGGATTGTGTGTGTCCCTTACCCAAGCGAGGCACTTAGAGGCCAAAGCTTCAGGGGACTGAAAGCCCCTGCCTGAAACTGGGGGCTTTTGCTCAGTGGCCAATTCTGTATTTCCTCGGCTGCAGGCAGGAGGAATGCCAGCTCGGCCCCTTTGGCAGTTTGATTCCACACTGCCTGCTGGGTCGTTGGTACAGTGGGGAGCTCTTGGGTTTGCTTTCCTAATTCCTGCTAGCTTGATCAGAGTGCTTTGTTTCTCCTCAGCTGATTTTGGTCTCGCTGCTCAGCTCACCCCTGAGCAGAGCAAACGGAGATCAGCTGTTGGCACTACTTACTGGATGGCCCCTGAAATTTTCACCAGGAAGCCCTACGGCCCCAAAGTGGACATTTGGTCCTTGGGCATCGTGGGCATTGAGATGGTGGAAGGAGCGCCTCCTTACCAGATGAAAACCTCTGTCACGGTAAGCTGCAGCTCCTCTCAGATGTCAGACATTCTAACAAAGTCTTCCAGCATTCTCTGGCCCGGGAAGCTTGCCTAGCACCTGAAGACGATGGCTTGCAGGCCGCGTAGTCTCTTGTGCTTCTTGTCCAGACTGTCCCCTTGCCGTTTAATCACAAACAGCACCAAAAACTCCTATTGTGATGCCTTTTGCTTGAGGGAAGCTCTGCCTGAGGGAGCAGTGAGCAGTGCCGAGCTGCATTTTTTGTAATAATCCTTGGAAAGTGTAGAGTTAGACCAAAGTCCCTCTTGCAAATTGCCTGTAGAGCTGGTGTTGGTCCTCAGAGAAGCAAAGTGTGCTTTTGCCCATGGAGTGGCTCCCAATTCCGTGTGCCAATGAAATCAGGGGGCACGGCAAGAGCCTTGGCATGCTGGACTGGCTGTGGCTGTGTCTGGCTTTGGGTTCTTTTGTTTGGGGCAGGAAGGGCATGTCCTGTGGCAGGGAGGGAAGTGCCACTGGAGAGCGGAGCTTCTCCCGTGGGCTCTGGCTGAGCGGTTTGGGATGCGAAGGAGACAGGCGGAGCGTGGCGTTTCCTCCTTCTCTAGGTTCGACAGCTGATAAGCACCGGGGGCACCCCGAAGCTGCAGAACCCCAGGCAACAGTCCGCTTGGTTGCGAGACTTCCTGCACTGCTGCCTGCAGACAGACGAGGACAGGCGCTGGGCTGCCCAGGAGCTTCTGCAGGTAAAAGGCCAAGCGGCCGCAGCGTGCGCCAGCTGCCCGCTGCCAGGGGCTTCTCCTCCGCTCAGTGCAAGGCGTCAGAGGGGCACCAGTCCTGAGAGTCTCCAGTCTCGGGGCTTTTCAAAGAAAAACCAAGGAGAATCCTGGGCTGGCATGGCTTGGAAGGAGCCTTTCAAGGTCACCTGGACAAGTGGTCTGCAAGGAGCAGGGCCATCATTGAGTAGATCAGGTTGCTCAGAGCCTCATCTGAGCTGACCTTGAATGTTCCCACAGATGGGGCAGCGAGCAGCTCTCTGGGCAACCTGTGCTGGTGTTTCAGCACTCTCGTCGTAGAGTCCCAATGGTTTTGAGATTTGGGTGTGGGAAGGAAGGAAGGAAGGCAGGAAGCAAGAAAGGAAGCAAGGGAGGGAGGGAGGGAGGGGCTTTGGGGAGCTCCCAGTGAGCCTCAGAGGGGCCTTGGCCTGGCTCTCCTGCCCATCTTGTAGAGCTCTGTGCCACCAAGATGGGGACAGCTGAGCAGGACTTGCCCAGGCTGGCCCACTGCTGCCTGGCACAGCTGTGTAGATGATGTTGTGGCAGAAAGGGAGCTGCAGAAGGCACCGCTCGGCTGTCCCTGCTGTGGAGGGAGGGGCCAGCACTGCTCCCCCTTCAAGCCAGCGCTGAATCCATCAGCCCCTTGTGTCAGCGGTTTTCAGAACCGAAATCCTTTCTCCAAGGGATTGGAGTTTCCTGAGGAATGCTTTACACTCTTCACCTTTTTTAACAACTAAAATAGCCCATGACTTTAGAAAAGGGTCACCTCAAGAAGCCTTTTTGGTGTCCCGAAAGAAAAGCATGCATTCCCACAAATGTTGGCACAACAGAAATCTCAATGAGCTGCAGACCTCTGTTTTAATGGATTTGTGGGATTGTGAGCCCTGTTTGCCTGTGGTAGCAAGGTCCTTGATGTGGAGACAGAGGTGCAGAGAGTGCCCTCATTTCTTTGTCTTTCTGGGAACCAGAGAAAGCCTGTTTGAGCCTGTGAGGAGCGGAGTTGGGAAAGTAGGAGTTAATTTCTTCCTTTTCTCTTTGGGCAGCATCCGTTTGTAACCTCAGCCAAGCCGACCTCCAGCCTCCAGCCTCTGATCATGGCAGCGCAGCAGTTTATGGCCGACAGGAGCTACTAGCCCTGGAAGAGGCCACAGTTGTTTTTTGTAGTTTGTAGTTTATTGTTAGTAGTTTACAGTTGGTAGTTTGCAGTTTCTCGTTTGTTTAGTTTAATAGTCAAAATAAATACTTTATGAAGCCTTGACTGCGTTGGAAGACTCCCTTTGTTCTCCCACTGTGAATAGGCTCTAAATTTGCTTTTCAGTGGTCAGGTGTTGCTTCTACTTGGGAAGAGCCATGGATGGTGTTTGGGGCATGGTTTGGAAGTGGGCAAAGGTCTTTTTCCTTCATTACCTCCAGGCCACAGCCTTGTGTGGAGATACAGGCCCACAGCTGTGAATAGCGGAGGGCAAAATGGGGCAGAGCAGTGATGCCACTGCTGGGGACGCCGCTGTGGCCCTGGTTGTGTTGCAGCTCCTGGGAAAGGCTGTGAGTGTCTGTGTTGCTCTGGGAGGAGGGGCAGGGAGCCGGGCTCCTTTGCAGGCTCAGGCGCAGGTGAGCGTCCAGCGGGCACAGGAGTTCTGCTGCGGGAACTGAGGCCGACGTGAGGCAGCGACAGCTTGTGCAGGCTGGGTCTGTGTGAGCCACGGCTTCTCTCAGCTCAGCACCCACCATGAGTTGTGGAGGTGCATCCCTGTTCCTGTCCCCAGGTCACGTGTGCCCCATTCCTGTTCCTGATTGGGAGGTTTGGGTGTCTGGAGCTGGGGGGGGGAGAAGGTCAGAGGAGTCTGCTCGGGAACTCTGGCCATGCAGTTGGAGAAATAAAATCATCCCTGAACATCTACAAAAATACTGCTTCATCTGTCCTTCCAACTCCATTGTCGTCATATGTATTGTTGAAAGATTCCCCGCACTGCAACAAATGGTGGAGAGTGCTGGAAAACGATCTCTGGAGAAGATAATTCATGAGTAACTCTGGATATTTCTTCTTACTTTCGTTTTGATGAACGATGGAGGATTCATGGAAGGACTCATGGCTGTCCGAACCACAAAGAGACATTTATCTTAAGCTAAAAAGGGTTCTGGAACAGCAATGTGTAGACTTTAGCTTAATTCAAGCTCAGAAAGAGCTAAGACACTTTTTGGTATGGCTGTTTATAATCTTCTTCTATGTTTCTTGGGATTTGATTCTTACCAAGGACTTTTGGAAGAATGTTTGGACACAGTTAATTTCTGAATCAAAAAATATGCCGATGCAGGATTATTTCCGTGAATATTACCTGATTACAGAGGCTGTTGAGCAATATCAGCTTTGTCCTGCTGCTGTATCAGCAGCGAACACGTGGCTGAGCAGCCCGCGCGTTGCAGGGGGCTCCTACACCATCATGGGGACCGCGCGGGCCCAGCCGAGACCGCCCAGTGAATTGCGGATGGCGGCGAGAAAGCTCCCGTGCGTGGGAGAGCCAGCAGTGAGGCCAGGCACGGCGGGAGACGAGGCGGCAGCGAGAGCGGAGGTGGCGGGAGTGGAGCCAGGAGCGACGCGGCGGCGCGGGCCCGGCGGTGTTCGCCCTGAGGCAGCGGTGAGGGCGGTGGCGGCCGAGGCGCGTCCCGGCGATGGCCGCCCCGGGCCGTGTGGCGAGCGAGGGTTCGAGCTCCACACCGATAAAGGCGGCGGCGATTGTGGCAGTCGCTATGGCGACCGTGGTGAAACACGCCGAGGAGAGCCAGAGGGGTGTGGGGGCGCGAAGGGAGCCGAGCTAGCCCACGGCCACACAGCCGACAGCAGCAGCAGTTGCAGCAGTGCCAGCGGTACGAAGCCGCGCACACGCGAACGCCTCACAGGGCGCGGCCGTGCAGCCGCGCAAATGCCCGGACAGCGTGGAACAGTCACGCGAAACTCGAGAGGGGGAGCGAGCATGGCACCAAATGCAGCTCCGCCCCACACACGATCCCGAGGAGTCGAGACCCCAAGACAGAAATGCGCTGGCGGCCCCGGCCCCGGTGGTCCCGGCTGCAGCAGCTCCGACGTGAGAAGAAGTGAAAGCAAGAAGAAAAGAACTCGAAAAAATGAAAAGGTTATCGCAACTAGGGTTTTTGGAACTGTAAAGTGGTATAATGTAAAGAAAAATTACGGTTTCTTGTTGAAAGATGATACTGGAGAAAATATTTTTGTCCATAAATCTGCTATTGTGAAAAAGAACCCCAAAAATGATGTTCCAAGCTTAGAAGAAGGAGAAAAAGTAGAATTCAAAATTGTTCAAGGAAGGAAGGGCCCACAGGCTGCATGTGTTACAGGTCCTGGGGGTGCCCCTGTCAAAGGCAGTAGATATGCTGGACAATATCCCCATAATCCCTGTTCTTTCCCCTATCACACTTTCCCCTTTTATCTCATGTCCCTTTATCCCCCACATATGCCCAGCCCAAATCTCCCTTTCTGGCTCCCCTCACAAAACCAGTCCTTTTCATTTGCCATTAATCCCTTTGCAATGCCGATGAGTGGGATGAAAAGGAGGGAGGGAAGAAATTAACCATCATTTTTAAGATTCCAACAGGTACAAAAAGGAAAACCCCTTCCTCAGTTTCCATCTGAAGTGTGCTCATGTCCTGTCTCCCTTCTGGTACTCCAAAGGAAATCTGTTTGGACATTTGAAGGTTCAAGACAGTGGCTTCCTTTCCTTTGAAATTGTTTTCTTGTTTATCCAACTATTTCCCCAGTTATTTTATTTAATAAGAAAGGGTGAGTTGTGGAGGTGCATCCCTGTTCCTGTCCCCAGGTCACGTGTGCCCCATTCCTGTTCCTGATTGGGTGGTTTGGGTGCCTGGAGCTGGGGGGGGGAGAAGGTCAGAGGAGTCTGCTGAGAAACTCCGGCCATGCGGTTGGAGAAATAAAATCATCCCTGAACATCTACAAAAATACTGCTTCATCTGTCCTTCCAACTCCATCGTCGTCATATGTATTGTTGCGAGATTCCCCGCACTGCAAGAGATCTGCAGTATCACAATTGGTTACAAGCAGCCCCGCTGTGTCACAATGAATATTTGGTTCCACAGGGCCCCACAGTGACACAATGGACCCTTGGTTCCATGAGGCCTGGCTGTATAGCAATGGATCCTTGGTTCCATGAGGTTTGTTCCATCAACAATGGTACCGTAGTGAGAAAATGGCCCCTTGGCTCCATAAGGTTCCTCAGTGTGGTCTCCTTGGCTCCATGAGGTTCTGCAGTGTCACAATGTCCCATAGTTTCCATGAGCTTCATTACTATCAACGATGTCCTTTGTTCCATCGAGGCCCACAGTGTCACAGTGGCTCCTGGGCTTCACATTGTGACCCCCTGTGTCACAATGGCCCCTTGGTTCATAAGGCCCCAGAGTTTCACAATGGTCTCCTTGACTCCATGAGGCCCCACAGTGTCACAATGGCCCCTTGGATCCATGAGGTTCCGTAGTGTCACCGTGGTTTCCTTGGATCCGTGTTGCCATAATGGACAATTGGTTCCATGAGGCCCCACAGTGTCACGATGGCCCCTTGGTTCCACAGGTTTTTTACTGTAACAATGGACTCCTTGGTTCTATGAGCTACCCTGCTTTTTGCAGTGATTTCTTTGGTTCCAACAAGGCCCTGCTGTGTCTCAGTGCACCCTTGGTTCCATGAGGATCTGGAGTATCACAAAGGCTCCTTGGCTGGAAGAGGTCCTGCTATGTCACAATGGATCCTCTGTTCCATGAGGCCCTACAAAGTCATAATGGATCCTTGGTTCCATGAGGTTCCATGGTGTCCCAGTGGTCACTGTGGTTACATGAGTTTCCTTAGTGTGACAATGCTCTCCATGGTTCCATGATTCCCCACAATGTCACCGTGCTCTCCATGGTTCCATGATTCCCCACAAGATCACCATGCTCTCCATGGTTCCAAGATTCCCCACAAGGTCACCCTGCTCTCCGTGGTTCCAAGATTCCCCACAAGGTCCCCATGCTCTCCATGGTTCCTTTAGGCCCTGCTGTGCCACAAGGGTCCCCTTGTTTCCATGAGGCCCCTCTGTGTCACAATGGACGTGTGGTTCCAGGAGGTTCCGTGGTGTCACCGTGGGCTTTGTGACTCCGCAGTGTAACAATGGACCGTTGGTTCCCTGCGGCCTCGCTGTGTCACAGTGGGCTCCTTGATTCCATGATTCCCCACGGTGTCACAATGGAGCCTTGTTTCCATGAGGTTCTGCACTGCCACAATTGTCTCCTTGATCCCAGGAGCCCCTGCAGTGCCACAAGGGCTCCTTGCTTCCATGAGGAACACAAAAGCTTTGCATAAACATTGAGCAACACCTGCTTAACACACCTGGGAACATCTGCTTGCATCAAAGAGGGGTTAAAGCTGAGAATGGCACCAGCAGCTTTGTAGTGCTTTAGTTCAAAACATCCATCACTTACTTATTTTCCTTCTGTGAGATAAGAATTAGGAGAAAGCAAAGCAGGCACAAAACTTACAAGAAATAAAATTTATTAACAGACCTTAAAGTAAGAAACAAAGACCAGAATCTGACTAAACCCTCAGAAATACCCTCTCCCCCCACCCCACCTTCTCTCCCTGCTCCTACTGACAATGGAAAAACAGCCCTTGAGAATTTTCAGTCAGGTCACCACCTCTAGAATCATCTTTTTCAGTTCACAC
>JACBWW010001169.1:0-15408 GCA_020086605.1 Lanius collurio
TGCTGATCTTAACAATGCCACATTAAATATTTTCTTTTTAATTAAGGTAATAGCTAAGCTCTGAGAATGGGTATTGGTTTACACTCAGTTAATTTCACTGTTAAATGGAAAATAAGATATAGAAAGAGATTAGCAGAACAGCATGACAGAAGGCCCTTTCAGCCAGCCTGAACCGTCACAATGCTCGTAGGTCCAGAGCCATCAGTTTTAGGGCGAGGCCAGCTGCGTGTGCAGGAGCCCCGAGCTCAGGGTGGCTCAGCACCCACAGCGGCACCCACAGCTCATAGGAGTGGCCAGCACACACCAGTCTGACAGCCACGCTGGCCACTGTCCCCACAACTCAGCTTCTGCACAGACACAGGTGAACCTTGCTTTTCAGCAGCAAAAGGGCAGTTCTGCAAGGTCCTTTTCTTTTGGCTGGTGGAGCATCCTTCCACCATGATAAAAGGAAAACTAAGGTATGCCAGCAACAATTTAGGCAGCAAATTACCTACTTTGCTTACCTAGGTTTAACCAGATTGCAACATGATACAGCATTGTTATCATGTAACATAATCCTGCACTTCCAAGAGGATTACTTAGAGTTGAATTAGAAATCAAAATTAGTAGTGCTATACAGAGACGTTTAAAATAGGAAAGACGCAAAAAAATCAAAGTACTTCAAACTAGGAAAGTTAAAAATGTGAAAGTAAGAGATGTACAAAATAATGTATGAAACTGAGACGTTAAGCACTTTGATTCACCTTTCTGCTTTACAGACAGTTTATGAAACTATGTTATCCTTTTCTAACACAACATCTGTTCATAATCTAGGCATGTATTTGCTACAAAATATATTTGAGACTATTGCATTAGGAGCTAACATTCACAGAGATAACAAAAATTTCTAAGGATGAAATTTTTTTTTCAAGATACCAAGAATAAAGACTCTTGTGCTCCAGAATATAAAATGAACTGATAGTTCCTAGAGAAAAACTTTTGCAAGAGCCCAAACAAGGAGCTGCTTCCTCTCCTTGTGTTGGTTTTTCTTGGTAAAAGTTACTGGCCAAGAAATTCCATTCTGGAACTGATAATTCTCCTGTGTTCAAAATTATCGTTCTGAATATAGGAGCTCTTAAAAGTTTTTGTCATGGATTTGGGTCCTGTTTCCACAAGCAATAAATGCTCAATCTCATTTTTCAAAATTAGACCCACTCATCTTATCTAATATGAAAAGAAGCTCCATTACCCTTCATAATTACTAGAGAAAAGTGTCAACCACTAAGACAAGTAAACAAAAATCCTCATGCCCTTTTTTTGAAATTATCACATAATTCTTGCTCACAGGTTTTATTACAGAGTAAGGGAAGATTCTCACTGGATCCATTCTGAAAACACCGGCAGCATATCACTGCTCGCCAGATAAAGAGGGACAGCTGGCAGAGCACTTACTCCAGTGGCTGGAAAAACAGCAAGTAATATGTTTTTGTGAAGGAAGTCATGGTTTAATAAATCAGTTGGAGAGCTTCACGTCAGAAGATCCTAATCCTACCCATAATGTTGGAAGGGACTTGCTGTGTAACTTGCAGGAAGCATAATAGCAATTTTCCCTCTCTTTATCTATTTTTCAAATGAGAACAACATTTTTATTAAGTAGTTATAGACTGCTCAGAGATCCCAGAATGGGAGAAGTCTAGACAAATGCAAACTTCACCCAAGTATTGTCTGACCTCTTACTGAAATATTTACAGTTATGTTTGCAGGCTGAACAGCTCCTGATAGCAGGACAGCTTGTTTCACTGTGCAATCCACCCCTCCTGTCTGCAGCTGTTCTCAGGGGACACATGCAATCATCACATTTGTCACGATGGCAATGGTGATAATGATACCGTGTGCACTAATGAAAGGCAAGTACATATTTCACTTTCTGTGAGGGTTGGTGCTTGGGCAGCACTGCCCGCCAGCTGTCTCTGTCCACAGCACAACCTGTAATTTAGTTAACAAAATGAGCCATTTCAGAGATCAGTCATTATCCTGCCTGTCTTTATCCATTTACAGTTGCTATCAGTGATAAACATAGTAGGTCTTACAAACAAGGCCTTTACAGCTGGAAAGGATGGAAAAATAATCACAGAAAAAACCAGGACTCTTGCCCAATCTAGTCTGGCTAGTCAGATTTTTTACCAGAGTTCTGGAACTTCTGCTACTTCTCATCTCTAAAGTTAAGCAAAAGTGTCTTGGACACACAATTTATTCTCAATTTTGCATCTTCACTTCCAGCCTCCTCAGTACTTTACAGGTTTTTTGTGTAGTCTGACTAGAAATTCTCCCTAAAATGTCTTCCTGCTTTATGTCCGTGTGTTTTAAAATCTAGATGGATGCTGTGGTTCAGTTAGTCTCCTAGCCAAATGAACTTTTAGGGGTCAAACAGCTTCACTGGCCATAAAGAAACAATGTTTGTCACTGTTGAAGTTTCACCTCCCATTTACATGAAATTTGATGAAAGAATTCAGAAAATTTTGTTGATTTACTTTTCCCCTCTCTTGATGGAACAGGAATAGTCAGACCCCTCTCCTAATCAGTAGTGGGACCACTGCTTACAATTCAATATTAGTCAAGTGCTGAGTGAAATTCTGAGCATAAATCATTCCACATCATGGTCAACAACTTCAAGGTCTCACTCAATTTCCCCACAGTATTTAGTTAACATTTGGCACTGCATCCTCCCTTAATTCCGTTGCCATTTACTCCACTCCTTTATCTCCATCAAAAAAAGGAGACCTTGTATCTTTGGAAGTTGCAAGGATCTGCACATCACCAGAAGTGGGAAGAAAGATCTGGTGTAGCCTTGAGGGCTTCAGAGCACTGTCAGAAGAGCCCTAATTCATTTTTTGAGAAGCCACTCAAGTCTCCCACTGTCACTGCTGATGAGGGGCATGCACACTCCCTGCTCACTGAATGCAATCAACTTAGGTCTTAATGACTCTCCAGATGATTTTAAACGTCTAGAGCCATAACCTAATCACAAGGATTTCCACTAAGATTTGATTCTGAAAATGGTAACTTGAAAAGAAACTTTATCTTCAGTCTGTACTTCACACAAAGTTACTGCATTGGAGTAAAAAAGGTGGAAAAGAGATGATATCAGATCTGGATTTTCCCTGTTTATACCACAAGGGTAATGCTATACTACCATTTAATAAAAGTGTTGGGCAGTTTACTTTGTAAATAGTTGTGAAGAGCTGCAAAATCTACTGAAAGACACATAAATAGTTAACATACATAATTCTCAGAATAAAATACAAATTGTGGTGATCCTTAAAACATTTACTTAATAGTTACAACTACAGTTGATTTGCTAACAAAATTATGCAACTATTCATACACTATCCTATAGAGTACAACCACTACAATACTGGAAAGTAACATACAGACACCTCTGGTGGGTTTGGGTTTTTTTTTTTGTTTATATTTATGATACCTATGGCAATGAGGCACCTGCAAACCCTACTTCATTGGTAGGCATTGTAACAGAAATAAGTCACAGATTATTAAAATATGACAATATGAATCCAATATTCTTTCTATAAGCAATCAAATGTACTAGGAACCTTTGGATCTACAAAGATGTAATGAAACACCAGATAAAAGAAAACAGGTGTCAGACAGAATTTCAAAAGGCCTTTTAAAAAAGCACTTTGCCAAAAACCCTATAAATATCCTAACAGGAGAAAAATGGTTGTACAGAACTGAAAAAGTATAAAAACACAACAAAAAGAAATTAGGATCAAAACTGTGGGGGGTGGGGTGTGGTTTTCAGTATGATACAGAAAACAGTGCAGACACTGCTTAAGGAGCCCCATCTCACATAATTGTCAGCACTGTGGAGAAGGATGTAAATAACAAAGAAACAAATCTGCAGCTGGAACAAAATTATTTAAGTTATTTCTTAGTAGAAGCTCTATGAAAATAGTCTATGCAATGGCAAATTAAATTTACTGTTCACAGATGCAAAGAAATGCCTGCTGAAAATAACTAATAACTGCATGTGTACTGCCAAGTTCCAAATTAACTGGACGCACCAAGAAAAAAGGCCCCTGTGTGTGCATCTCAATCTGTCAAAGTCTAAACATGAGATGCAACATGGGATGAAGATCCTAAATGAGGGACACAGCAAAACTACTCAAGCAGAAAACTTCAGATACTTGGGAATATATTGTGAATAGCTTTTTGTTTTTTTCTTCCTGAAACCTCTGCTCAGTTGCTCCCTATTTCTGATACAGGCAAGTTTTGACATTAAAATTTGTCAGAAACCAAACAGCAACAGAACATAAATTAATCTGAGACCAAAAAAATAGTGATATCCCTTAAAGAGGCAAACTTTCAAAACTATTTCCACATCTATGTCTGCACATGAGAAGGCCACTCTAGCATCATCAACCCTGGATTCTACAACATATCCAGATGGATGCTGATTAGATGAACCACTGGTCCGAAGAATAACATTCACACCTATGGCATTGCAATGCAATCCAGTTTTGCCCTTGATAGCACTTTGTCAAGTTGTACATGGGCAAGGCACATATTCAACCTCCTTTTATTTTTTCTTTCTATTACAAGGGAGTCATTGCTCAGACTAAAATCTTAAATTTTCCAGATTGTGACACATCTCTGATGGATGGATGATTCCTGTCACATTAACCAAAGCCATGCACAGTCTTACATCAGTGATGGAAAGATGCTTAAAGCACAAGCCAAATGTGTTCATTTCTTAGGGGACCCTCCTATTCCAGGCAAGGCAAAAGAACAGCCTGCTTGGCTTTGTGGGTGATGCAAACAATGGAGGCAGAATTCACATTGCATTAAGTGTTTTGTAACAACTTGCAAAGTAGAGAATATGATCTGACAAAGGGCTGGAACATGTAGGAGGAAAAGAAACTTAAGAAGATTTGGCAGCAGCATATCCATGGGTTAAACGTGTAAAATGTAAGAAACATAAAAAGAATTTAAGGAATGTAAGCTACAAAAAAATTACTCCTCTCCAAACCCTGAGAGTTCCCTACTGACATAATTAGACTAAAAACCAAACCACACACACAGGGCAGCAAACTCACCTTGGGACATGATCTAGTTTAAGTAGACATGGGGCTGCTAAGAACTAAGGTAGTAGAGAGAAATGCAAAGGGGCTCCTGCTTTTTCCTTACCTCATCCTTGTCCTAAACAGTTGTACTTGTGCAAATCTCCTAAGTTTAAAAATTTATTCCTTACCAGAGCAGGATCATTACATTTCTATCTGTCCCTGCTGGGATAAAAATAAGGTCAATGTGCCACAAGACAGACAATCTCAGTGTGCAAAAAGGAAGAATATTACTAACAAGAAATCATGGAGCCACACATATGCCTCTCAGTCCTGCACACCATGAGAAGATTTAAAATTCTGAGACCAGAAAGAACAAATAAAAAGGAAAGCAGGAAAGAATAAATCAAATAATAAACACCCTTTTTTTCACATCAGTAGACATCTTCAGGTTCTTATTAATACATTCAAGAGGAGAGGATAAGTAAGCCACACAAGTATCCCTAATCTAATCCTCTGTCTCTATGTTGTCCACACACAATCCAGACCTGTTTGAAATGATTGTGTGTTTGGTTATCCTCTGTCCTCTACATTGTTGTCTGCAGAATGTACCAATCTAACCATTTACACAGTTTAAATTAAAAATATGCTGATCAACCTGGTCAAATTATTATATGAAAAACTAGGATTGGAAGACAGTATGGCTGTGAATGAGTTTACCAGAGTGGGTAAGAAGGAAATGGACATTTTTACGTATATCTACATTGTAAGAGAAAAGAAGCCTAATAGCAGGTGCAACCACCTTGTCTTCTCTTCCTCTGCCTCCATACCTTCATCCAAATAACTCAGTATTAAAATACCAGGAGAAGACATTTCACATTTCTGTAAGATCAACCTGACAGCTTACCAGCTGTTTCTTTACTCTTCATCCCACAATGGCATGAGTAATCCAAAGAGTGTTCTCACTTTCTCTGCTAGCAGCATGGTTACCTGCTGTTCACTTCTAGTCTATTCCCTGAGCAGCAAAGTACTGTCTCTTATATCCCACTCACTTTGCAAACCACAGGATCTGGTGTTGTATAAGAGCAACTATTACCTTTATCTCATCCTAGAAGTTCCCATGCTAGGAAAACAGCTTCCCATCTCTTTTCTCTAACATCATTGCTCCAAAGATGCATTGGTCAATTTTTTGTGCTATTACAGTACCTTGGCCTGGAGAAGAAATTTATGGCCCAACTTATATTTCAACTTCCTCCTAAAATACTAAAAGAGCAAAAATATAAGTATTGAATAAGAGATAAACATGGTCAGTTTGGGGTAAGGTTCTTGTCTCTCATAGTTACCTAGTGGTGTCTAAGAATGAAAGACACTAGCGCAACAGGGATTGAGGGGATATGAGTCTTGTACTCTCAAAATGCAAAACTCTTAGAAAAAAATTCTATGATAAAATCACTACCTAGGACTTGAGCCAATCCTTGCAGATACATGTAACTTATCCTGGGTTGCACTGTATCACCTGAAGTCTAGAAGTCTGAAGAAAGCACATTTAGTGTCACAGTCAATAGCTGGAAGGACACTTGAAAAACAAGTGTGCTCCAAATTCTCTGGTGAATCTTGTGGGTTAACACCTGCCATGTCCTATTATAGCAGCCTGAGAACATGTAAGGGTCCAGGGTGTGTGCAGCCTTACTCCCCATCTTTTCTCTTTTTTTTAAGGATATCTTTTCCTGTTGCCTGTGCCATTCACTGTTTTCTGAATAATTGTGTGTAGGTAAAAGGCCTGTGGGATTTGTTTACCCTTCTGGCAAAGCATGCAAGCATGTCCTAAAATGGAGAGCCAGACTTCTATTGTGTTTGCCAATGCTGTACAACTGGCCTTTTTGAAATGCTACAAAACAGAAATGGGCTAAAGGAGGATGGCAGTACTTGCCAAATGGCATCTCCTGTCAAATGTACACACTGCTCTGGATAGCCACATGGGTGAAGAAGTAAAAAGCTATTAGCACTGGGATAGAAACAGACATCCAATATCCCCACCCACACAGATGGAGGAAAATAGAACACCTTACTGGTAATGATTTTCAGAAAGGACACAAAGCAAGAAACAAAAAATGACCGACTCCAACAGCACTTTTTTTTTTTACAACAGGTTCTTCTTTCCCCCATCTTTCTCATCCAGTGTCTAATCCATAAGGAAGCCTAAATCCCATCTTAAAAAAACCCTCTGTTTCTGGATGTACTTTACAGACAATGCAGTATGAAC
This sequence comes from Lanius collurio, assembly GCA_020086605.1. Lineage (NCBI taxonomy): Eukaryota > Metazoa > Chordata > Aves > Passeriformes > Laniidae > Lanius > Lanius collurio. The sequence continues at coordinate 7,321 of JACBWW010001169.1, forward strand.
AGAGAAAAGCACTGTGCTTAATAAAAAAGGACTTTCCTGTCTCATTCTCTGTAATCATATAATATCTCACATACCAAATACATGGAGACAAAACACAGAGAAGAAAGAAGGCTCAGGATTCAAAATGTGAGGCACAGGTATTACCAAGTTTCTTTGAAGCTTTTGACTGTCTTTCTGCAGCTTCCTCAAAATAAGGCAATAAATAAAATCAACAGTAATAATACTGATACTACTAGCAGTAATGATTTATCCTGACAGAGCAAGAAGAAATCATTAAGAAAGTGGCCTTGCCACACTCAGTGGTGGGACTGCATCCATAGCATAAAGGATACATGATACAAATGAGCAACACAGCGGGATGCAGGACAGATAAGGCGTGGTTTGTCTTCGAACAGGACTTGTTTAGCAGTAGATCAGACAGAGAAAAGAGACTGACAGAGGAGACAAGGAAACAAAAGACAGAGACCAAGTCTCAGAAGGAGGGAAGTAGCAGAAAATAAATGGATTAAATCACCAATCAATAGGGATGGTAAGAAGTTTTCAGTATTTTTGTTCTCTACATAAGTTCTTTGAAGAAAACAGTTACAGAACAACACATTGAAGCTCCAGTAAAACCTATATTACAGTATAGTCAATATTATTATTACTGTTTAATAAAACTTTCCTTTCTATACAATCACAGCTCTAAGAACACCACAAAGCATTTTGATGCATTTTGAAACCAGGACATGGCACAATGGTTAGCAACTAAATGAAGGCACAAACGAAATTTGCAATAAAACATGTTTAAGCAATTTGGGCCTGGGAACTAATCTGCCAATGGGAAGTCAGTATACTCAAAAAAACTATTAGCTCGGGAAAAATGCCATAATGGGAAAGTACAGGTTTAAAATTTAGTTGCCAAGTGATTACAGCCCCATTTGAACTGGGCCAAGCAAGCAAGGCTAGCGCACTTTCTGCTGTGAAAAGCATGTAGAGATATTTAAAGACCGTAAGCACAGTTGGAACGTCAGTTCTACCATCTGTCTTAAATGGATCCTCTTCAATAATGGTTCCACCCAACACAATTTTGAAGCCCTATTTTTGTGTCAGCTCTGACAGCAAGACAATATTTTAGCCTATAGCCTATCAATGATCTTTAACTCCCTTCACACTTACCATAGCTTGCTGGATTAAAAAGATTACAGCCAAAACCAAATAAAGCATCCAGAATTTATAATGGAAATCAACACGAAACTCACATGTACTTGTTGAGTTTGTTTTGGTTTTGTGTGTGTGTGTTTGCTATTATTCAAGACTTGCCACAGAAAAGTCAAAGTCAACACTTCAAAATCAGGTTCATGCAAAAAAGCCCAGTAGTGATGGGAAAAATATAGGTGAAAACAGTGTTAATATGGTTGACAGTAATTCTCATTCCACTACTCCAGAAATCTTGTTTCACTTGTGCAGATAGCTCATTATACCAACTCTATTCTCAGGATCACAACATATCAGAGGGTAGACACGTCAAATTTTAATGGTAATACTTTCCTGAGAACGTGCCTGTTCCTTTGTAAAACTCTGATTTCAAGCAACAAGTCCCATGATTTGCCTTTGGCAAAGCAGAGTTGGTGGTTCCAACAAGATCTGTGGTTATTCTGTATTTTTATTACGGCACTTAATTTTAGCATAGATTAAATTCTCCACATCTTTAACCAAGTGCAAAATTTGTAAATTCTGAAATAAAACTTCTCCCTTCATCTTCCCAAGAAGAGCAACTGTGAGAAATGAGAATATACTGAAAGTATGGAGATGACATCTAACTGATACCAAATTATAAAATTTTGGAGGTTGCTGTTGAATAAAAATTCAGCCCACTTCTGAAGAAACTGTTAATATTGATGCTAAATTGTCCATCTCCTTGAATAGTTCCAGAAAATGTAAAAGTTACCACTGCGTGTGGGAGTTAATCCTGTATGTGAGACGGTGAGTACCAGAACCTTGCACCATGAATTGTAAATACCATGTGCACATATGCAAGCATGACTCATTGATCTATCTGTGCAGACGAAGTGCATCACTCCTGAACTGAGAGGGAATGTTGCATATCCTTAATAGCACACAGAAACGTCAAACATCACTTTAAACCAGGAAATGTTTACACAAGCAATGTAGAACTTAATCTGACCCACGTGTCAGGCCAGTACATTTTTCCCGATGCTCTTGACTTCCTATCAATGTTCTTGCATTAGCTTTGGGAATTGCATATATAAGCACAAAGCAATATAAACTCCTCTTAGTGTTTGAAAGCTACTGAGAAGACAGACAGGCATGCCCTGCTCACAGCTGCACTTACACTTCAGTGCAGTGCAGAACAGACACACTCAAGAACACAGCACATCAGCAGTACATGGCTCTGAACAATCAGCTCTCTGCAGCATGACAGGTTCTTCGATACCTTCTCTGTATGGAAAGATGGGGTTTCTCTCCAGCCTTAGCCACTACGATTCAGACATGTATTCATAGTTGACCAGAATACTCCTAGAATACTCAGTAGCGAGTAGGAGCACTTTTGGAGTGAGAGTCAACTGGTTTATCCCAATGGCATGGTCTGCTCACTGCTCACCTATCCCTCTACTGACAATAAACAGAACCCAGAAAACACCACTGGGCTTAAAATGCAAGGTCACAGGCAGCTGACGATATGTAAGCTACATCTCACATTAAAACTGAATGTTTTCTTTTTGCAGCTCTTTTTCATTGTTATCATCCTCTGACTATACCAAAAGAAGCGTGAAGCTTTAGCAGGTCTTTTGGTCCACTATTTTTAAGGAAGATGCATTATCTCAAAATATACCTAAATGTGATATCCTTTGCTATCACATAACAATGCTTATTGACCTCAAGTGGCCCAAGTACGTTTTCAAGAAATTATTTTCAATGCATGTATTTATCTCTGCTTTTTTGTTTTGTAACCATCTGAAATACAGAAGCATTTAGGTTTGAAAAAAAAAATTATGTCAATAATGCCCAAAAGATATATAAACTAAGTATGCTGGGAGCTATAAAGACTCCGATAAAATGACAGTACTCTGAATATGAGAAAGGTGGTTAAAACATGTTGTTTCACCAAATATGCCACAGCTTTGTTTTCTCCTAGCAAGCAAGTCTTTAAATGTATGGAAGTTGCTCATCTTGTCTTAATCAAAGCACTGGCACAGAAAGATAATAACATTGCGTAGTATTATTACTGAAATAATTCCTGTGTTTATTTTTTTAAATCCTAGTTTTTCATGAGCTGTATTCTCATTAGATTTTGAGCTAGTCAGCGTCAAATTCTAAACAGCAATAGTAAACCTCATGAATCATTTTGGCAAAACTTTCCTTGAAGTGACTTTGAAAATGTGAGACAATTTTTGCTAGCTTTATCTTTTTGTTTTTGAAAACTGGCACCATCACACACTTAAGTACATATTCCCCCACTCATAAACAGCAACATACTTACAGCTAACTTTCTACCTCTTGCAGTTTGAAACTTCAAAAAATCACCTTCCTAATATGTGCTTCTAATTAAATTTCAGTCCCTAACCACAGCTGCTGTGATTCATTCAAACCCTGCAAGGTTCAGTGTTAATTAATGAGGGCTCTTTAAATTCTCTGAGCCAGGGTGTGGGAGAGAAATAGGGTGTATGCAAGACATGAGGATTTCTCACAGTTGGTTGTAGGGTGTTGTGATGCCCCTCTGGGAGGCAGCTCAATTACAGTATGCATCCAAACAAGAATGAAGAAGGAGGTGGGGAACTGGGAACCGAAACCCACACAGCGTATTATTCATAAGCAAATATATAATTATGCAGTCTCATGAATTAAGGATCTACATGGTTAAAGAAAGACAGAAAAAATGTGTCAGAATATTGCTTTGCAGTGTATTGCTTTAATATTCCCTTCTTCCTACAAAAATTTAGAGGGAAAGTAGGACATAGTCAACAGATCCCAGGGGCCTCCAGGCAATCCAGGGACAATTTCTGACAGGTACAATCTGAAGTATTAATAAATTTCATGGAGTGTGGATTTCTACAATCCTTTTTGGGATTGCAATTCGAGGCTGCAAATGAAAGCATCCAGCAGCTCAGCATCTCTACAGATAAGAAATTTCAAGGTGAGATTCTAGAGCTCTGCTAAATAAGCAAAGCAGTCAGTCTGGCTCACATGCATGTAAGTTCATATATAATCACATTTATTACCATGTATTTGTCTTATGCACAGGACAGGCTGCTCAAGTCACCAAAATTCTCTCTTTAGCTAAATGTCTGCCACTCAAGAACACATCTACTCCTCACGGGTTGCACAAAACATTGATCTGAGGAGGCTATAATTGGTTGGATACAAGGATGGGCATTTGACCTTTTTGACATTTGTTATTCAGTATTTATTTTTTTATGTAATTTCAGTATCTTGCCTCTCCAAAACATCTTTCATCCTTTAAGTCTGTTCTAGGCAATGCAGCACAGAAGCTACAGCAGTCCTGTACCAGGATTTGAAATTAAGTAGCCAATAGCTAAATGAAACCTCAGAGGGGAGGTTTAGAGGAATAGAGTGTAAATTAATGAGGAGGGATTTGGCCTCAGCTTTCACAGTTCTTTCTCTTACAAGATATTCTTTGGTACATTTAACAGTCCTGAGTAGTCATATCCTCATTCTTCATCTTACCAAACAGCTGATATTACAGGTGCTCTGAAAACTCCAATCCCACAGGTGATCAGCATCAGTGCTTGCACTTGGGGTGGAACCACATCTTTCCCCCTTCACTTTCAGAACGAAGCTTGCAGTAAAGACAACAGCAAGCCTTCCCAGAATGTATTTCATGCTTGGTCCTCTGAGGACTTTAACTAACAGTGTAGGAAATAGCAACAAAGCTTTTGAAAACACAGTATTTTTTTCTCTTAGTAGAAATTCTGCATAGGATAAAAGAAGAAACCAGATTTTTAAAGTAATGGGAAAAAAAAAACCCTTATTCAATATCTATCCCAACCTAGTGCTTACTGTTCCTTGCTTGTTTGGAAACCCTAACCTAGGGACACTCAGCTATTGTTTTCAATGAGTGTGTAAGTACCAGATAACTTGATCATTGCTTTTTCAAGCCAAGGACTTGGCTCTGCCTCTGCTGTGCTAGTCTGAGCTATGTACTCCCTTTGCAGGGGACACACTACAGCTGCTCACAACATTAAAAAAGGACACACAAAAAGTCTGACAGCAAAGCTAGCATGTCAACCACGTCTAAACATAATTTATCCACTGCCTACATCTAGATCTGAGTCAACCTCAGGAGGAGCCTTAGACAAAGCTCTTCCAAATTTTCAGCAGTCAGAGGGGACTGCTCTATTAAACAATTGGTTTACCAATGGAAACTCAGGCTACAGGTTTTTGGATTTTAACACTTGGATTTTGCCTAATAAATACAGAAACTTCAGATACACTGCCACTGGAGCCTTTTGGCAGGTTGAAGCCAGCATGGTCTAAGAACAGCACATTGTCTTCTTCTGCCTATTTCTGTTGCCGACAGGTGACAACTATCACCATTCCTTCTCAGATAATTTTACCATTGGCAAGCCTTCTATTTCCCCAGAAGGAATTATAAAATGACTAGTCTTGTTTCCTTAAGATACAAAAAGTTTTTGATAATTAGATCGTAAAAGACAGGAGAAAAAGCTTTCACTTATTTTCTCCAGTGTACTGAGGAAAAGGCGCCCTCAGTGTGACCCCCTGGAGAGAGCAGGATTTTTCTTTTATTTAGACTAAGAGAAAAATCCAAAAACCACATCAAGACTAGTGATTTATGGAATTGCAGCCCTACATAGGCAATTCCTAAATACTATAGCAAAATATACCTTTTAGCTGAAGTAGAGGAGGCCTAGTTTTCCAGAATTGGACCAGACAGGCTCCAGTCCAATTGAGCTCTATCATCTCAATTACTAGATTTGTCATGAAAATTTTATCATGTTCTGATTTATCCCAGACTATAAGCTCATGGGGCTGCTATCCTCCAGAATTGTTCTCTAAATCCTTAGCTGCTATTAGTATTGGATTGTAACCTGAATGCTTCTTTCTACCAGTCTTTTTCCACTACAGATCCACTGCCTTTCTAGCACTCATTCATTGTTTCTGAAAGGGTAATCTTTTACCCAGTCATTTATTTCAGAGCTACAAGAAGCTACACACATGAAAAACCTGCACAGGTTGGAGGTTTTGCTTCATCTTCATGCCCCTGATCATCTACAATACGCTTGGGTATAGGCAGTTCAGATAGCACAATGAAGAAAATTATTTGAGGTTTCATCTGTGTCAGTTTTGGTTTTCTATATCCTTCCTTGCCCTTTATAGCACATAGGAGCTTGTTTTCACACAAGAATTTCTGACCACATATAAGACAATGATGGAAGCAGTGTAACCTCTTGTAGCATTCACAAAGAATACTACCACTACCTGCTACAGAAGATTACAGAAAACAGATTTGAGATTTGCCATAAAATGCTAAAAATCTTTGGCTGGAAGTGGAAATAGTTGCTCTACTATAAATTGAAAAGTATCTGTTCTATCACATCCTTTAGGGCCACAAATATAGCAATTTCACAGGGCTAGCATTGATTTCAAATAAATTGAAAACTGATTTAAAATAAACCATGGCACCCACAGATCTGAGTATAAAACTGCATTTGTATGTGCTTGTTCACAGCACTCAGCAGCAAGACACAAGAGAGCTTTCCTCTGTCCCTCCACATCCCTTAGTTGTTTTACAACTTCTACCAACATGGAGGGAAAGTAACATCAACTTTGGTAGTGCTTCTGAAGCAATCAAGCTGCTGAACAGAGAACCCCCTAGGCAAATACTTTATTATAATCACTCAAGATAAATACAACAAAAACCTGACAATTCTCTGTATAATGCAATTATTTCCACCTTTAAAGACCTGTTAGATAGAGTATCCAAGACACATTTCTTCTGTCTGCAAATTTTCAGGAGCCAGATTGTTCTCTGTTCCTCCCTGGGAATCTATCCCTCACACCTTATGTGATCAAATGGCTGAAGTCTTCAGAAAGTTCTAGAGGCTGATCTAACACTTGTTTGAGGACTACTGCTGAAAAGAATGTTTGCCATTCTCTCAGTATTTCCCACAATGCTAAGAAATAAAAAAGAATATATGTATGGCTGAAAACTCAAAGAACAAAGTCAATGTGTAACTAATGAATTGAAACCTTGACCTCCTCACAAAACTGCCACGAGATAATGACTTTGTGTTTGCTTCTGGAGTGTTGTCCCCACAATTTTTATATTTGGAGAAAGAATTGCAGAAACAATATAAAACTATTTAAGGAATAGAACAGTTGTCTTCCCAATCTAGATCACTAACAACAGTTCTTTGTTCAGACTTGAAATCATCAAGACTTAGAAGATCCTTACATTGAAGTGGGATAAGGATTTAACAAATCAAACCCTCCTGCCTAGATCTCAAAATGAGCCTGGCAATACTACCATATGCAAAGACATTAAAAGCAGAAGAAGGGTAAGTTCTTCTAACCTTTAGTCTTAATGATACTTTAATGTTGCAGAATTCAGTGGCTTCACCTCATTTTCTTTTTTTTTGTTGTCAAAATGTAATGATCTGTAGTTTTATGAATTTGCCACTTTTAGAAGACCAAACAAACGTACACATGAGAAACACAATAGCATGATACCTAACTTATCAGTAAGTTTTAGCTCTGCAATCAATATTTCATAAAGATAATGGCCCACCATCTTCATTACAACACCCTTTAAGAACTGAATATTGTTTATTTATAATCTTTAACTGTAAGGCTGTGCAAAGGTTTGCAATGCATCCTCTGTAATTGTTGATGATTTTAATGATAATCATGACTTTTTCCCCCTACAAGATACAAAGGCAGGAAATACCAAAGCTATCTGTGTTTCTCATTAGAACACTAGTCCATAAACTTTCAAAATAATTTGCTTACTTAGAAATAAGTTAGAAATACATATATATGTACACACATAGGCATATATATATATATATATACATATACTGTGGGGGTGTATAACTAATCTATATA
>JACBWW010001170.1:0-15407 GCA_020086605.1 Lanius collurio
TTTTTGGGACTTGAACCACTTGTACCCTGTGAGAGTTACTTTTCTTGTGTTCGTTGTCTACTTTTACAATTGTTTTAAGATGTGTTAAATGTATTTTAAGATGTTTTAGGTATTTTTACTTGGCACTTTAGTTCAGGGACCAACTCTAACCCCGAGTTTTAACAGCAAGCAGCTATTTTAACCCCTTAGCCCTTATCCTGCAGGTAAGCTCCATGGCAACCTGAATTTTAATGAGGGCATGTTACCATCCTTGCTCCGGCTGATACCACCCCTCCCTAAACGACGAGCCATTGGTAGACAGAAATGATCTGTCAAGGGAAAGTACCAATCACCTTGAGGCAAAGGGGCGGACTGTGGGTGGGCTGTGGGCGGACTGGGGCGGAGCAAAGGCAGTATAAAACATCGATGCACGCCTCAGAGCAGGAAAGAGCAAGTCTGCAGGTTAGCTGCTGTGAGTGTCTGTGCTGGGCTTATAGAGCCTTACTCCTTTAAGGAGCCTTTAGTTATTTTAATAGCTAAGAGCCAACCCAGCACTACCAGTTCCCTTTTTCATCAGAGGTCTGGTGCTGTCCCAGCCTTAAGATCCCTAATCCCTGCGCTCCCGGGGCATACCTTCAACGAGCCTAAGGATCCCAAATTTTTACTTTTTTGCTAATTTTTGTAATTTTTATTTTTTTTGTTTTTCAATAAATTGTTTTCATTTTTAATAAGTTATAAGAGTTGTCTCATTCCTCACAAATTCCATGGAAGCAGCACTGGAGACAGGAAGAGCTGTGGTGAAAACCAGTCACTGGAGCACAGGCTGGGGACAGCCCCAAGACAGCCAAGCACAGGCTGAGGCCACCAGGTAGCAGAGGGGTGTTTGTAGGTGAGGATGGAGCTGCCAGAAAGCAGATCAGCCACAGCAGCCAGTCCAGCATTGCTGATGGGAGCTAACATGGGCAGAAGGTGATACTGGTGAATCTGAGATTAAAAGCCAAGAGAAGAAAGGAAAACACAGTGGTAAAGATAGAGGGAACTGAAGTCAAACAAAGTGCTTTTCTTTAGAAGCAAGTGTTTACAGGCAGCCTTGGAAACTGAGCTAAACCGAGGCCAGCATGGAGAAAATGTAAGTTGGCATCAATAGTGCCTGGATATTACTGTGCAGCTAATTTTCCAGTTAGGTATATTCATACTTGGTGAATAGAGGTGGATCCTATACAAGTGCTTTAGCCTGGACAAGTTCTTCTCAGCTCGATCTGTTGCTGGTGGAGATTCCTTTCACATATTTTGTTTTGCTGTATGGAAACTGCTAAGCAAGCTGACATTTCCTGCATAAACAGGAGAAAAAACAGGTGGAATTGAGCTCTGTGACAGACTCCAAGGGGAACACTTGCTCTTTGTATCAGGGAGCATATTAGACACGCATAACTAGTAGGTAAATTAAACAGGCAGTACCAGTGTATTTTTCTTTAGTCTGACCAAACTTTGGCCTTTGAATTCAGCTGGTGAGCTCTGCCTGACACCTTTTGTCCTCTCTGTGGTCAGAACAGAAGGAAACAAAGGCTCATTGCAACTGTCAGAGTCACCACCCCTCATCAGCTCTCATAACCCTCATGCCCAGTTTTGTCTTTTGCATTCCTTGCTGCAGTTTCCCACTGAAAGGAGATTTCAGAAGCAGAGGTGTCACATGACGTAGCTGAGACCCATTGATTTCTTCCTGTGCCGCAACATTGGTCAAGCAGCTCCCACAAGGGAGTGAGGAAATGTCCCCTTTGCACTGTGGGGCCTTCAGAGACAGACATGGGATGGATTGCCCTGGAGATCACAAACCTCCAGCAGCTCTCACATCTTCAGCCCTCACTTCTGGCTGTACCTTTCTGTCATAAGCAAGACATGTCTTTTTTGTTGCTTTCTCCCCAGTTTTTTCTCTCAAGATTTGACTCAAGTCTCCTTATTTCTTCTTACCACATGCTTTGTTTACTCCATTTGCTGCTTCCTTCGCTGCACCTGTTCCGACTTTCCACAGTTACCACTTCTGCTGCCCTTCTTTTGTTGCAGGTTGTAAAGACGAGGCATGGTTTGGCACATTTTGGCACATTCTGGGCCTCACTCCCTCTGTGAGCCTGCTTTGGGTTCTGCTTCACACAGAGCTGGGCGCTGGCAGCACTGCAGCAGCAGCAGAGAGTCTTTGCAGCTCAGTGCTCAGTCCCAGAGCCATGGCCTGCCCTTAGCCAAGGGCTGAGCTTAATAACTGACAGCTCACTACAGAGCTGGAGGCAGCAGTGAGATGCTTTGCCTGATATGTCTGGCTGAGCTGCATATGCCATTGGAGTGCTCTTTTACCCTTCCTGGGCGTGGCTTTATCCTGTATGTGGTGTTTTACTTTGTGGAAAAAATTTACTTTTTCGCTCTTAAATACTTTTCTCATTTTCCTCTAGTGAAGAAGCATTCTCCCAAGAAGGAGACCGGGCTTCAGGGTTGGTCAGCTAAGGAGAGTCTTTAATGGAGCACTGCCTCCATAGGAGTGCATCTCTGCAAGGAACATCAAGCGCACGGCTTTCTTTTGCCTCTGTGAATCTGCTCTGAGAGTGCTGTGAGCAGCCACAGAGCTCTCTGATTGTCCCTGCAAAGTGGTGTTTGGGTGCAGAGAGGCTCTGCTGGGAAGAAGAGAAGATCAAAAAGACTCATTGGGGAGAGGGACTGATGGATTTCAGGAGAACACTGCTCTCTCTGCAGCCCCTGTACCTGCCTGGCAAAAAGTTTGCTTTGTCAGTGGTGCCTGAGGTGCAGAACTGCTCACCGATTTGCAGAGGTACCTTTAGCTGGATCATTTCCAGCCACCTTCAGACCTCCTCACTACCAAGGTTCATGCTGGGGCTTGTGCTGCCTTGTACCTATGACTGAAGGCACAGAGTTAATGCAGAAAGAGTTAATGGGATTTTGGAGCAGAAACCAAGTCCTTCTGTACTGCAAACCCTGTAACAAAGACTACATCTGCTTTCATTGCTATCCCTGCTTGGGGGAGAAAGCATCTTTAGCTGCTTTCTTCTTGCATTTGTGAAATTTAAGTCAGCTAGTGAAGAAACTGGACTCCTCTCCTCTCCTCTCCTCTCCTCTCCTCTCCTCTCCTCTCCCCTTCTCTCCCCTCCTCCATGTGGATGGATTTTTTTTTAAATTGGGAAAGCTGACCTCAGTAATTGCTGCAGAACAAAGCACCTGAGGAATAGGAGCCCACAGCTGCTGGCAGTGAGGGAGATCCAGGCCCCACCAGTGACCAGGGCTTGTGGAGAAAACACGTGTGCCTTTATGTGAAGCTTCCTTTCCTTTTCCTTGTTCTCTTTCCTCATTCCAGAGTGCTTTCCTTAAATGGTCTTAAACCAAGGCACCATCTGGTCATCACCTTTTGGAAAGTAGGGACATGTTATAGATAAGTCAGAATTCATAAAGAATCAAAATTGTATATCAGAATAAGTTATGAATGTGAAATATGGAATGTAAACTATAGCAGATTGTAATTTGTATATATGTTTAAATATGTTATGTTCAAAGTACACCTTGGCAAGTTTCCTGACATCTTGCTCAAGGAAGGTGCAAATTAGCATAAGAAGTGAAGGCAAGCCCAGAAGAAATGACATCAGTCAGATATCCATCTGGCCCATCAACCTACTATGAGTTCATCCTACCCAGCTAGGAAATCCTTTCCATCTGAAAGGAGTAAGAGGTAGGATCTGTTACTCCCTAGACACTGCTGATGAGTGGACCTATTGCTTAAGACGCTTCATTTTAATCATATAAGGATTTCTCAGAAAAATCATCATCTGAACAGGTCCCTTACCAGAAACGCTAAGATGGGTTACTGAAAACATCGACCAAAGTACAAAGAGAATCCTTGGACACATCAACATCTAAATGGACCCCTGATCACTGGACCAGAGGACCATCAAAAGTGAAAAGGACAAAAGATTTCCTAGCCAGGAGCAAGAAAAACAGTATAAAAACCGGACTGAAAAACCTCGAAGGTGTGCGCTTACCTCTCTGAACTGCTGGTGTTCAGAGCTGTGTATGTGTCACCCAGAGTCAAGAACCTAGGCTTGGCCCTGTTTTTCCTTTATAGTGGCTTATTAAGATTGTCAATTTGATTAAAAATAAATTTTATTTGTTTTATATTAATAATTTGGCTCACGCAAATTATTAATTCGATGAAATTGACAATTCATTTATAACAAATGTAAATGGTAAGTTAGTGTAGGTATTTTCCTTTTGTTTCTTAAATTATCTTTTCAGTAGAATAAAAGTCTTACTGACCAAGCAATACAGTCTGAGGAGCACAAAAATGATTTGCAAATGGAATCTTAGATCAGTTAAAGAAAACCTATTAGAAAAGAAGCTGACTGAGTAAACAAAATTAAGTCAGAAATGATTTTGAGTTGCTTGTTGGGTTGGTCCTTAATGAAAGGTTCTCCCCTCACAGAGTTCAGCTGAATTCTGGTGCTTTCAGTGCTTTAATTTTGGCAATTTTGGGGGAGGGCATGGACAAGCACCTATGAATTGGGTAAACAAAGTAGATTTAAGTATTTTAATAATGCAGACTTCTACCATCTGTAAAATTCTCCTGTAGTGCCTCTACATATTAGCACAAATATTTATGTCGCCAAGTCTAATCTCTGCTTTATTGCTTTCCTGAAATACTGCTTATTTCCTGAAGTAATGCTCATTTCCTGAAATACTTCTTTTGCCTCAGCATAATGTGTAACTGAGATGTAACTGTATGATTTTCATACTTCATCCTTTTAGAACTAGACATTGGATCTCTGTCGTCATTGTATATGCAGCTAATATGTGTATTTCTTTTATTTCATTTTCTACTGCAGAGGGGCTAATATAGAATTGTATTACATTTGTATATTAACATTTTTGCAACATGAAGAACAACAGCTTTTATGTGCACCTCTCTATCTATTTTTCTACACAATTATCCATGGTTTTGAGAACAGATTTTGTACTAATCTTTCAGTTTTATGCTATTTTTCAGATATAAAGCCAAGCATTAGTTTACCTAAAAATAGGTGTCGAGCACTGATTTTTTCTGCCAACAATTCCTGCAGGCTTAAAAAGCATTAAGATTGAAGCAGAGCAAGAGACTCATTTTGTTGTGGTTTATCAAAAAAGGTAAGTTTGACATTTGTTATTGTTTTTCTAATTCTCTATTTCAAAAGAAAATAGGGAAAAAAAGGAAGTGGAAGAAATACGTCCAAAGTGCCATCCATCAAATATGGAAATGAGTGTAGAAGGGTTTGGCAGAGGCCTCTGTGAATGCAGGCAGGCTGTGGCACTGACTCCTGAGCTCTAGCTGCACATCTCTTCCTCATGGTCATTATTTCCTGGTGTTTGACCTGGTGTCCTCTCTCAAAAGGACTCTATAGCTACCAGTTTGTAGAGATTTTAACTGCTTTTCCTGGGAATCCTAAATGTGGTCAAGAATCTTTCAGGCTGTTTCCACAATGGATCCTAATGAGCCCAGCGAAAGCTCAGCCCTTTGGCAGCTGCCTTGGGAACCAAACGTGCTTTGTGCTGAGATGCTGATGGCTCCTCATTTCAGTTTATGATGGCTCATGGCTCTCCAGACTGGGGCCTCAGCCCTCAAGACCTGCTAAGCTTTTAATTGAACAAAGGGCTGTAATCACCTTGCTGGGGATTTTATTTAAGAGGCTTTCAGGAAGTAAAGAAGGAACGAAAATTCCTTTTTCAATTCCAGAACTGAAAAAAGGTAGCTGGATTAGAGACAAATAAAATGGATATGCATCTGCATGTTCCCTGTGCTGATTCCTGAGCATTTTATAGTAGAAAGGTAAAATACAAAAGTGCTAATGCCCTGAACAGGCTAAACAGCACCACGTGTGCCTGAGCTGAAACCACAGAAACAGAGAGGTCATTGGAAGAAATTTCAAATACCGTTTCCATCCATGTCTTTGCAGATCACCCTGGAAAGGCAGATGCTGTATTTTTTATCTGTATTTATTACATGTCAAAACAGAGGGAGGAGCCCAGCTCTGAAGCTGTACTCTCAAAATACCTTGAGTTCTCCAAACCTGAAAGGTGGAATGTGCGATGGAGAGGCTACAAAAAGAAGGTTGGAAATACAGAGTGGCTTGTAATTGATTTCTTCCTGAAGAGCTGATTTTACTGATAAAGGTTCATCTGTCATTTGTATGTGAGGCAGTAAAGGTAAAGTGAAAGATGAAGAACTGATCTTTAAAAACACATCTGAAATTTGGCAAAAAGGAGTCAGGAACATTGTGTTGTGACACTGTAGTCATGACTGAGAAATCTGGAAATTAAAAAAAAAAGTAGAACAAATGAATAGGTAGAATTCAGAATCAACTCAATCAAGATCAAGATGAAGAAACACATTCACCATGACAAGAACTGACAGTCAGCACAAGGCCCTGCATTAAGGATGAATTTGTGTAGTATTTGTGAGAATTGGGAATTAATGGAGGAGAGAGATTGAATCAGAACAGAAATCATTCTTTCAGAAGGCTGAGTTTTATGACAAACTTGTCCACTCTTATATTTAATCGCTGCAGTTAATTAAGTGTTGTAACACAGTGTGGATGTGATGGACACTGGCTGGGTAGAAGGCATTGAGAAAAATTCAAACTGCAACACAATAAGCAAGATTTTTGTTAAAACTAATGGGTGTTTTCGTATTTTATTGAAGTGACAGGAGCTTTTTAGCGTTTTACAGTAACAGAGTTATCTTCTTGTCCATCAACGTTTTGCTCACATTTACTCAATTCACTGAATCTTGGGGGTTGTAGTTACCAGTTTGTCATGGATACTGCACTGATAATTAGACTTGGGTTCTTGCTGTTAGTTTCTGAATATCTTTAATAATGATTACAACGTTCTTTAACTATGAAGAGTTTCACCTTGCTTTTTTTTTATTTGCTTGCAACCTTTTTATCTCTGAAATCAACATAACACGTAAACAATTCAAGGGGAAGCAGGAAGAATGGTGGACCTTCAGTGTAGTGAATATGAATGCACATTTCAAATCCGTGATCACTTAACTAAATGAATGTGATGTTAATTGATGAGGTTAGGGGAGCAGAAAAATACAACAGGAAAGACACAAAATTAAAATGTGTGAAAAGTAATGAGAGTGGTCACTATTAATGAAGTTCATGGACTAGAAAAACTATGAAACAGTGCTGCTGACCCCTCTGAAATGGGGAGTTTAGAGATGCAATGAGATTCCAGTGGAAAGATTGTGAAAACTCAAGTAAAGGTAAAGAAAAGAAGAACGAAAAAAAAAACAAAACACCAACAAAAAACAACCAAAAGACTGAGATTACTACTCTTACTGGGGCCTGTAACAACAGGCCAAGGGTCAGAAGTTCTGAACCAAGAGCACATAGATTTTGTTTGGACCTAAGGAAGAAATTTTTTATGATGAGAGTGGTGACGCCCTGGCACAGGTTTTCCCGAAAAGCTGTGACTGCCCTGGATCCCTAGAAGTGTCCCAAGGCCAGGTTAGATGGTATTTGGAACAACCTGGGATAGTGGAAGGTGTCCCTGCCCATGGCAGGGGTTGAGACTGGTCTTTGAAGTCCCTTCCAACCCAAAGTATTCTGTGATTCTGTGTTTCTAACCAGACAGTGTATCTGGAAAGTTTTATCCTGACAAAGATGATCAATAAAATTGCCAGAGGGATAAAGGTGTTTGTTGTGGCTCTGCTTTCTTTGGAAGGCAATGTACTGGCCAAACCCCAGTGATTTGTATTTGTCACTCTGAATGTCTTCTCTCAATGGATTAGATGCCATCCTACTGAATCTCTTGCTCTCAGGATGAGTTGCCTGTAATTGATATTCTAATTCATATTTCTCTTACATGCCAGATAGCTTACATTTTAAATTGAGTTGTTCATAAACGAGCACTGTGATGCACTTAAAAGAAAATTACTTTCTTTGTGCTAAAAATCCAATATTACATGCTAATTGTGCCAGTTTGTAGCTAATTAACCTTTATTCTGCTGCTCCCTAAGAGATGATGGGTGTATTCATGGATTAGTAGAGTGACTGAAACTTGCAGCTCTCCCCTAGAAAGGAGAGTTTTTAAGTGATGCACATTGTAGTTTTTCTTCTTTTTACTGACAGGTGACAAAGTCTGGGAAGAGAAAGGAGGAAACTGGAAATGAAAGTGAACAACGTACTTCTATGGATATGATTTTAGAAGAGCTGACTTTCAGAAGAAATGATTCATTATTGTTCTTTTACTGACTGTACTGCAGAGTCTGAAACCTTATAGACAAGTCTCTAACAAGTGTCTTCAACATCCAGTAGGGTGGTAAAACTCAAAAAAAAAAAAAAAGCATCTTGGATGTTGCCTTTTCTTTCATACTCCATAAATACACCTAGTACGAGGATTATGAAAATGGCACCTGAACTCATACTGTAGCCAAATTATAGTTTTACTCTGCGCTTGTTTTAAAAATATTTTTATTAATTCCTTGAACTTAGTTTACGTGTCAAGGTTTGTTGGAGTGGATCACTGGTTTGGGAAAGGACAAAAATTGCTCAGCATTAAGTGGGAGAGAGGATATGTGAGAGGAACAAGCACCAAGGTCAAAGAAGAGCCAAGTCTCTGTTCCAGGGGCCCGAGCTGATTCCCCTACAGTCTGTGAGGAAGAGCATGGGGAGGCAGGCTGCCCCCAGCTGCCCAGAGTGGTCCGTGATGGAGCTGACAACCACCTAGAGGACCCCATGCTGGAGCAAGGGGATGTGCCCTGAAGGAAGCTGCAGCCCTTAGAGAGCCTGTGCTGGAGCAGGCTCCTGGTGGGATCCACAGAGAGAAGCCTGTGTAGGAGCAGGTTTTCTGGCAGGACCTGTGACCCTATGGAAAGGACCCATGCTGGAGCAATTAATGGGGAACTGCAACCTGTGGGAAGGATCCACACTGGAGAGTTCGTGGACTGTAGACCTCAATGAAGCAGAGAGTAACATGAGGGGAGAGTCTGGAGATGCCTGCCAGGAGGTCCTGGGGCAGGGGACCCTGGATGAATAGGGTTTGCCCCTGCTCCCTGCTCCCTACTCATGCGTGTCCAGATTCTGTGTCTGGATTGGCTGGTGGGGATTTCCGGGCTGGGGAAAACTGCCAGGGGGTTCCATGACTCGAGAGATCACCAGCAGGCCCGATGCCATGCGGCTGGGAGAAATAAACATCTCTGAACCTCTACCCAGTATCGTTCCATATTTCATTTCTGCATGTCTCACAGTATAATATTTGTTGAGAGAATTCCTCGACAACAACAACTGGTGGAAGAATGCAGACATTCGCCCCCTGATGACGTTTTCTGAAGGCCAGGAACACAGCAACATTGAATTGTGAGTAAACTCTGATTTTTCTCCTCGTCTTGATTTGGCTGTATTTTCTGGGCTATGGAGGAATCCTGGGAAATGGGCCTCTCAAAGCCACAGAAAGAAAAGAAAATCCCAGCACAGAAAAATTAACAGCTCTTTGACTGGCCTTTTAAAAGTTTCCCTTATCTTTCCTGAGACTTGTTTTCTGACATTAATTCCCCTTTGATGGATACCCCAGATGTTTGGATGGCTCATTCAGAACATGAAGCTCTTGAGAATGTGCATGGTCCCATAACCTCTATGGCAGAAGGTGTTGGCCATCACATGGCTGAGACCATGCAGGCAGATGTGCTCAGCGCTCTTGGGAGCCTGCGCCTTACTGCAGACTTCATCTCTAGCTCAGAACCCCGTGCCACTTGACCACGAAGGAGGGACCGACACCACAGGTACCGTGGATGCCGTGGGTCGCGTGCAGCAAAGAGGCAACCCCCGTGGGCAGCCAGAAACCAGGAACCAGCGCGGGCTGCGGTGTCGGGAGCAGAGTCGAGAGCGGCGCGACCCAGCGGTATCCACCCGGCCCAGCACCGCATGTGGGAGGACATACCTAGAGCTCTCCGAGGCATCCTCATGGTGAACTGTCAGAGAAAAGTAGTACCAATAGCTTCTGAAACAAGCCACTCACAAAAAGCGAGCTCAGCAGAGCGGGAGTAGCCGCCTGGCACCACGCAGCACGCGGCAGCCCAAAAATGGCGCACAAGCAGCAGCCGGCGGCCATGGCAGCAGTTTCCATGGCAACGCGGCAGACTGTGGTGTGCCGCCCCGAGCCAAAGCAGAACAGCGCAGAGCCCAGACCTGCACCGGAACGGGGCTGATTGCTGGGCACAGAGAAGCCGCCGTGGGGGCCCCAGCTGAAGCACAGCTGCGGCCAGCGGCAGAAGAGCCGGCAGCCACGGTGCACAGTGGCCCTGCATGGCTTGGCCCGCACGGCTCCGAGGGCTGCCCGAGAAGTCAGGACCCTGCAGCAAGGGTGTGCCAGCAGCGGTGGCAGCCCCAGCATGAGAGCACGCGAAAGCCAAAGTGAAAGCAGTAACACAGAGAGCAAACAGCAACAACGTGGAAAAGGGAAAAGTTATTGCAACTAAGGTTTTAGGGACTGTGAAGTGGTGTAATGCAAAGAACCATTGCGGATTTATAAACAGATGGGACACTAGAGAAGATGTTTTTGTGCGTCAAACTGCCATAATGAAAAATAACCCCAAGGAATATATTCCAAGCTTGGGAGACGGAGAAGTTGTAGAATTTGACATTGTGCAAGGAAGAAAAGGCCCGCAGGCAGCCCATGTGACAGGGCCTAAGGGTGTTCCAGTCAAAGGCAGTCGGGATGCGCAGAATTGTAAACCATATCCATATCAGCTACCTCCCTTTCCCACTCCTAATTTTTC
Organism: Lanius collurio; assembly: GCA_020086605.1. Lineage (NCBI taxonomy): Eukaryota > Metazoa > Chordata > Aves > Passeriformes > Laniidae > Lanius > Lanius collurio. The sequence continues at coordinate 10,787 of JACBWW010001170.1, forward strand.
CTTTTACCCTGTACCCAATATAAACCCTTTCCTAAATTCATCCCATCCCCAATTCATTCCTAATCCATTTTTCACACTATGGCTTCCCCGTGTAATTCCCTTTCTCCACAATTCCTCTCTGATGCCAAGGAGGGGATAAATAAAAGGGAGGGGGAAAAAAATGAACTGTCATTGTTAAGAATTCCAACAGGTACAAATGGAAGAAATCCTTTCCTGCCTCAGTTTCCCCATAGAAGTTGCTCAGAGAGTCCTGTCTCCCTTCCACCAGACCTAAGATGCTCCAGAGAAAAATCTATTTGGACATTTGGGAGCTGGGGAAAATAGCTTGTTTTCTTCTGAAATTGTTCTTGTTTTCCTATGTTGATCCAGTTGTTTCCAATGTTAAGTTTCAAATCACTTTTAGTAAAAACAAAAGGGTGAGATGTGGAGATACCTCCTTGCTGGCAGGTCCTGGAGGAGGGGACCCTGGATGTACAGGGTTTGCCCCTGCTCCCTGCTCATGTGTGCCCAGATGCTGTGTCCGGATTGGTTGGTTGGGATTCCTGGGCTGGGGAAAACTGCCAGAGGGTCCCGTGACTCAGAGATCACCAGCAGGCCCGATGCCATGTGGCTGGAAGAAATAAACATCTCTGAACATCCACCCAGTATCATTCCATATTTCATTTCTACATGTCTCACAGTACAATACTTGTTGAGAGAATTCTGCGACAACAACAGGAGAGGAGCAGCACAGACAATGTGTGATGAACTGACCACAGCCCCCCTTCACTGTCCCCTGTAGTTATTTATGGGAAGGAAGGAGGGGAGCTGTGAGCAGGAGAAAAAGGAGAGGTGGGGAGAAGGTTAACTCACAAGCAGTTCCCTCACTCCCAGAGACAGCCCCTGTTTGTCCAGTGCAGGAAACTGCAATATACTTTCCACAGCAGTGCTTTCCTCTGATCATAGTTTCTGCTCCTTCTGAAGATTTTTTCATGAAGCAGCGATGTTTCAGAGGTGGTTTATGCATGTGACCTTGTCGAGTGACATAGGAAGGTGTTTCAAAAGGACACAAAGGACTGTCTCATGAATAACAAAGTATTTGCACAAGTATTCACTGCCCTTATGGGAAACAGTGATCTGCATTAAAATTAATATAAGGTAAATAAAACCACTGGGAAGTGCTATGAGAGAAAAAGCTCAGCATTCCTGAGTGGTGCGAGAGAAACGCAGAGATACCTCAAAGCACACAAAGTGTTCACATTAAGTTGGGATTCTTTGCAGGCACTCAAATCTGCTGATGCTCTTCCCAGCTGTTCTGCATCCCCGTTGAGTTTAGCACTGACAGGATGGAGCTGAAGTGACATCTGGTTTCTGATGGAGTCGGCCACTATGTAACTTCCAAGATGAGCAAATTACTACAGCCTTAGGGCCTTCAGCTACAGCTCTAGAGCCTGAATTCTGACCCTTGGGCATTCTCCCTTCAGAGTTTCCCTTTTCTCTGTCTGTGGAACATTTTCTGCCTGGAGAGACAGAAATTTCTGTTCCCTCTGCATTCTCTGATCCAGACTGTTGGCATGTGACGAGTCAATATGTGACAAGTTTTCTTCAAACCTTTGAGCAGCATCTCAGGAATGGTTATAGAAACAAGCACAGGGGAAGGAGAGGATAGGACTTGGATATTTTTGAGCAAAGGGAAGGTTTAGAGGTATTTATACAGGGATCCTGTTATGATCACTTTTTCTAGTCTCATTTTATTGTAGTGGTGAGGGCCCAGTTTGGAGTTTTTGTAGGTCTGACATAAAGAGAATCTCAAATCAGAAGAAAAACCTACACTGCTTGTTCCTGATTTCCAACTAGGAAGGCCAAGCTATGTAATTTTTCCCTTTTTAGGCCAAAGTCAGTTTGAGGCTCAGTTCCAGTAGAGCCTGGCATTACATTTACACATATCTCCAGATATTACAGTAAGAACAACTCCAGGACACATCCAGAGAGCCCCAGACCAGGTGACATCCCAATTCGTCTATCTGGTAAACTTGCTCTTGTTTAGAGTATTACAGTGGTGCTGAAACAGGCAGCACTTGGATTAAATTCTACTTTGTAAGGAACAAAACATCAGCAAAGCTGGACAGACACCTTGTTGCTGTTTGTTAGCAGAAGGAAAAGCACCTTCTTTTGACTTGCTCAGAAACAATCACTGACTAAATTTGTAAATCTGAATTGTCATGAGTTTTTAATAAGGACAAAACTATTGCTTAGCAACCAGAATGTTTAGTTTAGACAATAAGAATTAAACAAGCACATAGTTCACATCAAGGTCAATTAAGCAAATAAAGAGAGAGGTTGCTACTGGAGCAGAAAAACGGAGAGAGCTGCGAGGGGGAAGAAGTGTGGTGAGTTAAAGGAGTGCATACACACCAGTGGAGGCTGAAGACCAGAGTAAAGAAGCAAACCCACCCAGAGTGAATAAGAGGTGTGTAGGGACACTGACAGACATGCAGGGGTTATGGTGGGGCTTTGGCAGTGAACCAGAGTGTGAATCCTGTTATATATGAAATCCCTAATTATGCTTGGTCTTTGCATATTAAGTGTTTGAATGAGTTAATTTTGAGTTAAATGTTTTTTTATCAATATGTTAAAATTAATCCATCAGCCCAGGTACAAAAATCAGGTTCTGTTGTTGTTGTCTTAACTGTTCTAGTGGTTTGTTTGCACTGTCCCAAGTTGAAAATCCCAGGTTAAAAATTCCCCAGTTGAAAAATCCCTTTTTTGGGACTTGAACCACTTGTACCCTGTGAGAGTTACTTTTCTTGTGTTCGTTGTCTACTTTTACAATTGTTTTAAGATGTGTTAAATGTATTTTAAGATGTTTTAGGTATTTTTACTTGGCACTTTAGTTCAGGGACCAACTCTAACCCCGAGTTTTAACAGCAAGCAGCTATTTTAACCCCTTAGCCCTTATCCTGCAGGTAAGCTCCATGGCAACCTGAATTTTAATGAGGGCATGTTACCATCCTTGCTCCGGCTGATACCACCCCTCCCTAAACGACGAGCCATTGGTAGACAGAAATGATCTGTCAAGGGAAAGTACCAATCACCTTGAGGCAAAGGGGCGGACTGTGGGTGGGCTGTGGGCGGACTGGGGCGGAGCAAAGGCAGTATAAAACATCGATGCACGCCTCAGAGCAGGAAAGAGCAAGTCTGCAGGTTAGCTGCTGTGAGTGTCTGTGCTGGGCTTATAGAGCCTTACTCCTTTAAGGAGCCTTTAGTTATTTTAATAGCTAAGAGCCAACCCAGCACTACCAGTTCCCTTTTTCATCAGAGGTCTGGTGCTGTCCCAGCCTTAAGATCCCTAATCCCTGCGCTCCCGGGGCATACCTTCAACGAGCCTAAGGATCCCAAATTTTTACTTTTTTGCTAATTTTTGTAATTTTTATTTTTTTTGTTTTTCAATAAATTGTTTTCATTTTTAATAAGTTATAAGAGTTGTCTCATTCCTCACAAATTCCATGGAAGCAGCACTGGAGACAGGAAGAGCTGTGGTGAAAACCAGTCACTGGAGCACAGGCTGGGGACAGCCCCAAGACAGCCAAGCACAGGCTGAGGCCACCAGGTAGCAGAGGGGTGTTTGTAGGTGAGGATGGAGCTGCCAGAAAGCAGATCAGCCACAGCAGCCAGTCCAGCATTGCTGATGGGAGCTAACATGGGCAGAAGGTGATACTGGTGAATCTGAGATTAAAAGCCAAGAGAAGAAAGGAAAACACAGTGGTAAAGATAGAGGGAACTGAAGTCAAACAAAGTGCTTTTCTTTAGAAGCAAGTGTTTACAGGCAGCCTTGGAAACTGAGCTAAACCGAGGCCAGCATGGAGAAAATGTAAGTTGGCATCAATAGTGCCTGGATATTACTGTGCAGCTAATTTTCCAGTTAGGTATATTCATACTTGGTGAATAGAGGTGGATCCTATACAAGTGCTTTAGCCTGGACAAGTTCTTCTCAGCTCGATCTGTTGCTGGTGGAGATTCCTTTCACATATTTTGTTTTGCTGTATGGAAACTGCTAAGCAAGCTGACATTTCCTGCATAAACAGGAGAAAAAACAGGTGGAATTGAGCTCTGTGACAGACTCCAAGGGGAACACTTGCTCTTTGTATCAGGGAGCATATTAGACACGCATAACTAGTAGGTAAATTAAACAGGCAGTACCAGTGTATTTTTCTTTAGTCTGACCAAACTTTGGCCTTTGAATTCAGCTGGTGAGCTCTGCCTGACACCTTTTGTCCTCTCTGTGGTCAGAACAGAAGGAAACAAAGGCTCATTGCAACTGTCAGAGTCACCACCCCTCATCAGCTCTCATAACCCTCATGCCCAGTTTTGTCTTTTGCATTCCTTGCTGCAGTTTCCCACTGAAAGGAGATTTCAGAAGCAGAGGTGTCACATGACGTAGCTGAGACCCATTGATTTCTTCCTGTGCCGCAACATTGGTCAAGCAGCTCCCACAAGGGAGTGAGGAAATGTCCCCTTTGCACTGTGGGGCCTTCAGAGACAGACATGGGATGGATTGCCCTGGAGATCACAAACCTCCAGCAGCTCTCACATCTTCAGCCCTCACTTCTGGCTGTACCTTTCTGTCATAAGCAAGACATGT
>JACBWW010001171.1:0-15399 GCA_020086605.1 Lanius collurio
GTTTTGTTTGATTATTTGATTTTTAAATATTAGCTGCAACTTTATAAAGCTAATAAAGTGTCTACTTGCTGCTACTACCCAGTGACAAATTTAGCACGCTGTCACACAGCTCATAGCTGGTAACTCAACAGGGAGGTAGCTGGTCACAGGGAGGTAGCTAAATAATACTTTTTCATGATGTGCTGGTAGCCTGATCTAGTTCAGCTGGTTAGGACATGGTGCTTATAACAGCAAGGTTGGGGATTTAATCCCTGTACACTTAAGAGTTGGATGTGGCGATCCTTCTGGGTCCCTTCCAATTTAGAATATCATGTGATTCTGAGAGTTCACCCTGCTCTAGGCAGGAGATTGAATTAGATGGCCAACAGAGATTTATTTTAAGGAAACTAATTCTGTTATTCTGTATGGGAAAGAGGAGCCAAATGGTATTAGTTATTTGGTTAAATATTAATTTTATAATAAATTTTGTAGCAAAAAAATAATCATGAGTACTAACCTGTGGGTTAGAAAGTGACTGTCTTCTTCTAAACTTTCTGGCATAGTGTCTGCTGTAGACTGAAGCTTTTGAGAACACAATTTAAGTCTATTCACAGCAGCAAGTGCAAGAGATACTTGAGAGATCTTAAATATGGTTACTTCCATTGTAGTTTATTAGAAAGCTGCACTGATGCTGAGTTCAGTGTGCACTACATCAGCTGTTGTTGGATGACAGATTACAACAATGAACACAAGCAAAGAGATACTACTGTCCACTTGTGAAATCTAGTGAGCTCTTGCAGGGAGCAGATAGATTATATTTCTGTTTAAAGACATTCAGGTTTTGATTTTCTAGTTTAACTTTTCACAGCATAGCATGTCCCATCAGTTTTTCCATACAAACATATTTCTCTATACACAATTTTTGCCAGCTCTCCTGCCTACGGAGTTGCAGAGTCCTGCTGGATGCATGTTTGTAGGTAAACCACTAAACTGAAAAAGAATTATAGCAAGAAGTTGTGGGAAGCCAGAAAGCTTATAGTTTCAAGTGGTTTCAGTGTTTTCCAATGCAAGTCAATATGTTTGCTCTCTCTTACTACTTTATTTTTCCTTCTATTTCCTGAACAGGGAAGACAAACAAAACCCCTTATTTCTTACTGCTTATTTGATCAAAATAACATTCTAGCAATGAAAAGCTGTCAGGATCTCAAAAACTGCTTTTTATTAAAAAAAACTCTGGTAGGCAAAATAAGCAGTTCCTTGTTCACTTGTTCTTGATACCAACAGGAGGACTTTCCTGTTCTGCTGCTCAGCAGTCTTGAAGCATCTTCCACAGCTGCCTCAGAGGCCAAGAAACACCACTTGAAAGCCTTCCCTGGGAAAGGCTGGCTTCCCAGGCATCCTGTCAACAGAGGCTTTTCCTGCAGCAGTTCAAGACCCCTAGAGGTAGGATCCATTTGAGGATAATTAAGAGCAGGAACCTCTCCATTGTTCTATCAAGATTTCATCTCTAGTTATGTTTTTAAGCCTGATTTAACCCTAGGTGATAACCTACGTCCCACTTTCCTCTCACAGCTTGCACTCATGTCATAGCACAAACATAGCTCCATTTACAGAAATGTTGACTTTAACTCCTACTTAAAGGAAGATACATATTCTTAATGACAATAATAATAAAATGGACCAAAAGGGACCCACACAAAACTATTCCCCACCAGAGTTGCCACTCTTGGAAATACACTGCAACATACAGGGATTTACTTTCCACCTGGAAGGTTCAGGTTTCAATGCAGGCTCCCTATATTGTCTTACCCTACCAGTTTTACTGCAATTACCTGAGACAGCACAACCATGCTAAGATACGAGGTCAAACATTGCACTGGCAGCTTCAGCCCCTCTAATCCCATCAGTTCTTGGTTCTCTACTAGTGCAAGTCCAATGGAGAGTGCAAGCATGGAGAGAATGTTGCCAAAACTGCAAGCAATCACTATCCTCAAGCTTTACAAATCACTACAGACAAAGAAAACAATCTTTTTCAAACCACATCTTTGCAGCTGGCTTAGCTGTTCCACCTCTCATCTTTTACCTCTCAGGACAGGTGGAATGCCTGGTTGATGGAATTGTCATAGCAGTTTGGCTGGGCCTCTTGGTGTCACAAAGTCAGCAAATTAGGAATGTTTGCTTAATTCACACTCCATTTGGTCTCTAAACAAGAGACTCCTGTAATTCAACTTTATGGTAGTGACAAAAACAAGTCATTGATCCTCAGGCTATCTTGCCAAGCACTCAAACCAACATCTTTGATATGGCAAAAATTACTTCTGAGATTCAAGTTGGGTGCAAACTTGTCCTGGCAGCAGCAGTTCAGTTTAGAGCATTTAACAAACTCTAATCTGGGAAGTTTATGAAGATTTTTTTTTCCCCCCTTAAATGCAAGATTTTAAGAAATAGCTAAGATGACAATCCTATGACTCATCAAATATAGCAGTGTTTCTAAAAATAGGAAACATCATCCTCCTAAGACCTAAGTCTATTGTAAAATTTACCAAAAAAAAACGAAGAAAAGAGAGATTCCTGAATTAAATGAGCACTTCAGATCTTCTTTTGATAAGGCTGACAGAGTAAAAAGGAGTATAATAAATACAAAACATGTATGAGGAATATTTAGATATTATAAAAGTAGTGTATTACCAGGTGAACAAAGAAAGACAGGAAAGAAGGAAGGAGGAGATTCATGTTTAAAAATGAGAGAAAGCTAAATTTCAGATACATTTAGGCACTGCCTGCTGAGACATCTAGAGTACCCACAGAATGCTGCACTAAATAAATAGCACTAAAACATTTAATTTTCTCTCTTCAAATCATTATTGTTCTGATAAAGTAGAGAAAGTATAGAAATGACAATACTAAAAATTACATCAGTTACACATAGGTTTCTCAGCTCTGAGGTTTCCATTTCAAATTTCACTCAGCTCAGTCACTAAGCACTACAGAATATGATGACAGAATAAGATGTCCTGAATCCATTCCTTAGATTTTTGTTTGTCTAAGGCGCTTATTATAGAATTAATTCCACTCTGACTTGTGCTCATTAATCAGATGCCCCACTGATCAGATAACAGTGTTTGAACCACCCGCACTGCACCTTCCACAGGAAGCTGTCACAAAAAATTATGTAAGCAGAACAAAAGCTTCTTTGGAAGAAAAATAAGGAGCTGAACAAGACATGAGTCTTGCCACACCAATATCCAGCTTATGCTACATTAGCAAGACTACCATGAAGGCAATGCAGGGGAAAAAAAAATTAAACATTTCTACAGGATATGAAAACACTTGTCTAACATCAAATTCAGCAAAAGCAAGTTCATCAGCCAATTTCAGTTGTCAATAATATAAAACTATTCTGTGTGGTCTAACCCCACAAACAGAGAGTGAAAAAAATCCAGGGAGACCAGACCTACTTTTTTGGCAAGAAAAATTACCTTTTCCTAAAGGCCCCGTGTTAGAGTTGCACTTCTCAAACTACCTCTACAGTGAGAAATCATATCATATATTAAGACACACATTTATACTTGAATAATTAGAGTACCCTATCACTGTGGAAGAGATTTTACTAATCTTATAGGGCTGAGATTATTAGGGCAATTAATTACATGATGCTCCTGAAAGCAAAGAGATAAGACCTCAACCTGCTAACCCCTATGTTTATTGTGTAAAGTCATTTTTCAGCATCAGAACACACTCCATCTGCAATATAACTCTACAGAAAAAAAATATTTTAGAAAAATTAGTTGACTGATATGTGAGATGGTGCTTTAACCTCAACAAGGACCTTAGCTCCTTTTTTGTCCTTAACTCCTATTTTGTCTCAAAAATATTTTTTCAGAATCAAATTAACTCCTTCATAGCCAGGCTATTTATTTTTTTCTTTTGAGTAGGGCTAGTTCTTTGGCCAACACTAGCCTTTAATCATTGTCGAGGCAAAAAAAAAAAAAAAAAGAAAATTGTTAACAAGATTCAGAAGTATGCATCTGCAGCATAAAACAAACTAAGAATTGTGGCCAGGAACCTTGGCAGCAAAACTGCTGAGACTATTAATTATAACTTATGTTTTCATTGGCAGAAGCTACTAAAAAGTTAAAATATGGTGCACTTTGATATCATGGGGAGCACAGGGAAGGATGCCAACTTTAGCTCAGTCTAAAATTATGTTTCAGAAGAAAGAAAAGCACTTACCCACAGATAATGCAGGGGCTCCATTTAGTTTAAGAATGTTCATTTAAAAATTCACTAGTATTACAAATTTAGGCTAGCCAAACTGGAAGGTTAATCTTGATTTCCATCAATTCGGCTTTCAACTTTTAATACTTTTCAAGGCTAAACCACTTCTAGATTTTCAGCCAAAAGTATCACAACCCAGTATTTTCAAGAAAACTGCTTCTAATTTTCTTCTGCATAATTTTTGAGAAATACTGGAGGCCAGAGAAGACAATTATTGTCACTTGTACATAATAAATACCCGTTTTTAAAATGTAATTTCTTAACTATTCCCATCCATCATTATCATAACAGGGATGCCTCTTGTCATAGAAAAAGACTGAAAACAGACTTCAATAATGTACAGGACAGCAGCAATACCCTCAGCTACCTTCTGCAAGTAAAGTGCTTGTGTGCAGTATTACACAAACTGGTTACTGGATAAATGCCAGTAAAACCAAGCAAAGGTGTGTGTGAGTTGGAAGAGTGGGAGAGAAATGGAAAAGAAGGTGAGATCTCCACCAGAGACAAAGAAACCATCCTTTCAGCTGCAAAAACCCAATGCTAAACCCTTGTGTAAGTTTTGTTTCCAGATATAGTTTGTTTTAAATTACTGGTCTTGCTAAAAAATCTCTTTCACTATCCAAGCTCTCTCTTTTTAGACCATTTTTACCATTTTATTAATCAGAGGTCTTTAAAAAGCATGTGATATCCTGATCCCAGCCCTTAAGACTGTCATCATTTTCCTCATCAAAAATACAACAAGAAAGCATTGGCTTCAGCAGTTTGCCTCCAATTATGTTTGAGGCCAACAAATGTAGAATCTATGTTGTAGAAAAAATGCACACCTTTCCAAATTTCACTTTTGGAATGTCAAATGTCAGTTCAAAATTCAACCAGTACCATAAATTTTAGAAATGGTAGGCCAATTTTCTCCATCAGCACCATGCTCAGGGGCCATGAGCAACATTAACAGAATCAAAAGCAGAACTGAAGCTGATCTACAGAGCAGAGACTTGAGACATTAGTGTTCATGCATTAAGCCCAGAGAAGGCCAGTCCAACAAAATGTCTAAGTATGGGTCATAAGGCTTATTCCTGAAAATCAGAAAAATCCTGTCTGAAAGATGAGCAGCCTTGAATGAGCAGCTCAATTGGTACAGAAGTCACTAGTACCCTTTCATCACTTTTTCCAAAGGTTAATTTCTTCCACTGCTAAAAGAGTCTTTTCAGTCTGCAGTAGTATGGCTTTAGTTTCCACTTGCTGCACCCTACCATACCTTTTTCTGCTATGTACTTGTATTTACTTTTTGGCTAGTATGCCACCTTTAATTGATCTTGGGAGCCTAAAAGCAACTGAATCTCCTGAGTTCCCCCACTGAATCACAATGTGTGTTTCAACTGACTTCCATCACAGTAGGATGCAGAATCCCACCAGGCATTGCACACAACGAGAACAACTGTTCTCTGTTCTGTTCAGGAGCTTTAAGCAGATCCTCACCAGCTAATGGTTATCAGGATCAGACTCATTCCCTCATCATTAAAGATCTAGCAAACTCTTGTTTAAGATCACTTGTGCCAGCCACTTTGTGCTTCAAACACAACTGGTTACCAGCTGGTAATTTCTTGGGGTGCTCTACTTTAGAAGATTCAGGAGCTTCAGAGGCTTTTTTTCTAGATCTAAGAGCTGTATATGAGAATTTTATGTCCAATTCTCTTGGACAAGGGAAGTTTCCAGACTGCTAGGGAAGGAGGTATTTAGGAGAAAAGAAGCAGAAAGTGGGACTTCACTAAAGGAGCCTGTGGTACAGTCAAAAAGCTAAGAATATACAAGCCACATCTGAGAGTCACCAAAAGGCTTCCATAGACATGGACAGGATAATGTAGACTTTGCTGTAGTCCAGAAGGCCACAGCATTGTTATCCCAAACCAGCAGGCAGGTGTCTAAGCAAGGAGTTACACAGTTATGCTCACAGCAGTGTCTCATCAGACTATGGTATTGGGGTTTTGGGGTTTTCTTAGCAGGGTGGGTTGTGTTATTTGGGGCAGGGGGTAGGAAGTTGAGAGGTTTTTAAATATTAGGGCAAATCACACCATATCCAAGTTGCACCAACAAGTTCTCTGCACCAGCCTACCAAGTTAATTTTTTCATTTCAAGAGAAAAATAGGAGGTTGGCAACTATGACAGAATGTCCCTCTGTTCTGCCCTTTTCAAATGCATTGAGTGCTTCTGTTGTTCCTAATGTATTAGCAGTCTCACAGCTTTTACCACTCCTGGTTTTTTTTTCCCTTTTAGGTCAGTTAGAAAAGATTTTGCACAGAGCACTAGCAATGCCCTTCTCCAACTTTGTTTACTCAGCTTTTCTACAATGGGACTTGGCAGATATTTGGGGAGATACCATACCAAATTCCCTTTGCTGCAACGTACTTGCCTTAATTTTTAGGCTAGTAAAATTCTCTTCCCAATGAAGAGGCCATCACATAATTGGCAGGAACTTTAGCATAGCACTCATTATCCCTCTTTCCCCTGCTTCTGCAAAGTCAATCCCACGCCACACTGGAGAAAGTGTAGCTGGAAACAGTAAAAGAGCATGGCATCACTCAAACCTGGTTGCAAACACAAATTTTAACTGCTGCTGTCATAACAGTTCTTCTCTTCTTATTTTCAGGGATAAATGAAAAAGACTTGAAGAGAGCAGGAAGAAGTGAGCGAATTGTACTAGCGCAAGTGATGAGTTTCCTACTGCACACTTTCATCCCAAGATTCAATAGTAACGCTCTGAGTGAAAGATTGACACATTCAGTTTTACGCCGCGGTAGGTTTTGTGGCAGGTGTAAAACTTGGTTTGATGGGCATGTTGTTAAACCAATGAGAAAGCTGGCAACACCTCTCAATGTGCATATACAAGGAAAGAAGGAAGGGGGGAATTTTGTTTCTGTTCCTAATTCCCCCGAGGGGTGGCTGAGGGGAGGCCTCCGGGCGCCATCCCGGGGCGGGCCGGCCCCCATCCCACGGCCGGCGGGGCGGCGCAGGGCTGGGAGAACACCAGCCGGGAGAACACCAGCGGGCAGCCCGGAACAGCCACGGGCTGCGGTCCCTGCGGTCAGCCCAGCCCCAGCAGGGCCGGCAAGGCCCTTCCACACAGCCAGCACGGCCCGCCCGAACCCAAAAACACCACACGCAGCTCTGAGGGACGGGACGGGTCTTGGGACGGGTCTTTCCCCGGGGCCAGGCCCGAGTGAGATCAGCTTCTCAGCTGAAGGCTTGCAGATGCCAACTTTTCTTCCAAGTCAGAAAGAAGGGAAAGTTAGAGTCGTGAAAGAAGCTAATGTGGTAACTCGAAGGTCAGTTGTGAAGGAAGGGAAAGAGAGCATAGGCGCTTCCAGCACCGGAGCTTAAATTCTCCTTGCAAGCCATGGTGAGGACTGTAGTATTACAGACTGTTTCTCTATAACTCATTAAAGTACGTGGGGGGATCCAAAAATCCATTCGCAGCTTGTGAAAAAGTGGTCAACGCCAGAGCCCATAGATGTTGTGAAAGGCTTTTCGAGACTGAAGAAGAGAGCTTTTGCTTTCAGGCTGGAGTAGCTCATCCCTAAAAGGCTAAGCCCCATGGCTATTATGGCCCATGATTGGCAGTGTGGGAAGACTCAAAGATTCATGGGAGGGATATTTTTTCACTGCGGCAGATTTTCGGGCAGACTGTTGTTTTATGAAGAATCCCATGGCACAGGAGAAGAGACTCTTAAATATAATAAAAGACTCTTAAGAAATGAAATACTGACCAAAACACATGTTTGTTCCTTTGCACAGGTTGTAGATAGAGAGAGGCTACTGATAGAAAAAGGTGTTTGAACGTTACTTTAATTTCTTATTATTTCTTTTTAATTCTGTTAGTAATAAATCTTTTTACTGTACCTGTTTAATTGTGGACCTGTTTTGCCTTGAAATTTTCCATTTTCCTCAATAATCCTTATTCACCTTATGAAAATGAAGTTGTAATTTTCTCTTCTCTGCTCAACTATAACAGAAGTAAATAAGATTTCATGTGCTTGGTGCTTAACCAGCGTCAAACTACAACAACAGTACACACAGTGCTTCAGAATGATATACTGAGAAAACTACACTTGCTAAGGGCAGAGATATGAGTAGGAGGAAAAAAAAAAAGTTAAAATGCTATTTTATTTAAAAAAATACATTCAAACGTGTGTCCTATACCTTCAAGAGCATGACTCCAGGTAATGCTCTAGGAAGGTGCAGGGATGACTACAAATATGCTTGATCTTCCCCAGTCTGGTCAAAGAAACTGGTGCTTTGGAAAGGCCATAGGTGTCACATGAAAAGATGAGGCAAGACTACCAAAAGCCGGTCTGAAATTGGGCCGGGGAGGAGGGGTGTGTGCACTTCTTGGTACTCTCAGGGACAAGATAGTAAGCACCTGCTGGCCACTGTAAGATACCCACTCATCATCTTTAAGTCAATTCCTTGGAAGGAATGTGTTGTTTACACTGCAGATACAGGCTGAGTTTCAGAGGTTCTGATCCTTGTAGCACATATAAAACAATACTTCATCAATCATTTGGTACTCTTTCCACTTTCATACAACAATGACATTTTAGAGCTACTGACAAACAACACGCGTGCTAAATACATCACACCTTGAACAACTGGAAGTAAACCAGCTATTCTTAAATGAGAAAATAATGAGGTTAATTGTAAAGTGTTCATCTGTTTGACCAAGGAGGTACTGCATTTGCAGAGCTGAAAATTGCCCAAAGCAGTCTTTCATACATTTTTGTTCTGACTTCAAATTTTTGACACTGCAGCTTTAAAGAGAGGCCTTAACAAAGAGACCATGCAGCAAAATTGACTTACATAGGGATTTATGTGGTGATGAGACCACACTTGCTGGGTTTCCTTGAGTATTTGACAGTAATTTTCCTCCCCCTCTAGGTCTGGCACTCATGGGGTCCCTGTGGTAGGTCCAAAGAAATGGTCTCACACTGAGACCTCTAGTAGTTTACAATGAAAAAACATCTTCATCCTGGAGACTGTCCAAAGATAACTGCATAGCCAGTAATATTTTAGTTCCTTTATTCACTCTTGGAACTTCTGCATTAGTCTTTGGCAAGGTGACATCACAGTTAATTTCGCAACATGCAGTCAAAAACTGCACTATTAAAAAAATTATGAACAGTTCACAGGTTATGACTCTTGCACCCTGCAGACATAAAAATTCTTAGAAGTCACTCTCCAGTGTGACTGCCAACCCTGACAACTAGACAAACGCTTAGACTGAGGGTAGAAGAAATGGGTATTTAATTCAAAACTGAAGTTATATTTGTGAAATATGGACTGAACTGTGAAGAGTGGTTTGGATTTTCGTCTATTGGGCACGCGCCTCATATTATGCTGTTGTAAAGGTACAATATTACTATAGAAAGCATACCAGATGAACCCAAACTTGTCATGGTAACACCTGACAGCATATATTTGATTTCAACGTCAAAATCAGTTAAAACAAATTCCAGAACTTTTTCTTTAATTTAAATTTAGTTCCTCTAATAGGATGTGTGAGCCAAAGACATTCCAGCCCTTACCAAGAAGGAAGTCAATTTCATTAGCCTTTCCTTTAATACAGGGCTCATACTTTGCTAAAGATGAATTCCTGCCTCATTAAGCACAGAAACAACACTGCTATCTGGTGGTAGTCTCTGGGCAGTACACAATTTGGCAGCTTTCTGCCGGCAGAGGTTCAAAAGCAGCCTTTCAATGACGACCAAAAGAACCAAAACCAACAAACCCAAAAACCTCACCAATAACCACCACGATACACTGCAAACCAAACCCAAAAGAAGAACGCACAGCAGTCTTATTTCAGGGAGACATTGAGACAGACTTCAGTTATTCTCAGATGCCAGAAAGTTCAGATTTATTGAACGCAGTAGAAGATATTTGAAAGGTATCTCAAGTCTCCACCCATGAGGTTTCTCTCTCTCTCATCCTCCTGAGACAGGGGAGACTTCACCTTAATCATTGCTGTTACCCACTTTAACGGCTTGCTATTTAAATCTGCATCCTTAAAAGCACCATCTTGCATTTCCTCTTAAGTGGGATAATAATTGGCTGCACCATTCAGTCTTTTCCGAGGAGGTGCTTCAACAGCCCCATTTCAGAGTCCACAGGACAAAAAACAAATCAGCCTGCCCACACTGACTCTTCACCACCCTCAGGAAGAATCCGCTAGTCCTATCAGATTTCATAATTAAAAAGAGACAAAATTAAACAGTGGATGTTTGGCTTCCTAAGCCACTCCATGCCTTGGTAAACAAGTTTCCTATAAGTCCACCTCTGAACAAACATTCAGGAAATTATACTAAACAGTAAATCACATAACTGAGTGGTCTGGATTATCAGCTACAGTCATGTACAAAATAATATATATGCCTAAAATTATGATTATACATATAAAGTCAACTATACATATTTACCACTAATATTCATGCCCTCTAAAATAAAATGAAAGCTCCAGCTGTGGTGATTATGGAAGTTATAGACATATGCAATATTTGATGTAAATTACAGAGTTGCCAAGTATGCATACAATCAATGGTACAGATTTGTTTATTGTTTGCTGAAGTTCTGTTTAAGGCAAATAATGAATGGCAGTCATATGGCAGCAATTGTGGTTTTACAATGCCTTTAGCTCTTTACTGTTAGACCAGTAAAACTTTGGCATAATTTTTTAGCACATCTTTTGTGGGGGAATTGTCTTAGGATATACTTGGAATCATATTTGTGCCTTTTAAATCAGCTGTAAGTCTTGTCTAAATACCCTCTACTCTTTGCTTTGTGGAATAAAGTAATCCCTTGTCCACTGATAACCTTTTCAACATAGTACCACAAATATTAATTCAACAGTTTTGATTCCAGCACAAATTTGCAAACTAAACCATACTTCCGCCTTTCAGATTTCACAAGACTGCAGTTCTTCTCCTTAAGAAGCAATATTAAAGACACAGAAGAAAAATTACTGTTTTGAATGCTTTGAAAAATACAGATTTAATTAGCAGGGCAAGATCTTACTAATCAACTGGACTTTCAAGCCCTCATTCAGTTGTAAAATTCCTGCCAATTCTGTTCATTTAGAAAGCAATTCAGAAATTTTTTACAGTATATTTTCATAATAGGGTATGAAATTTGAGTGTAATTCCAAAGTTAAATAAGCATAAACATGTTGGAATTAAATATCAGAAAGTCAGGAAGCGAAGATCTCTTTAAGACTCTTAGCCACAGTGGCTGTAGGAGCCAATTTATGTTATAAAATATTAAAGCTTTTTTTTAATTCAAGATTAATTTTCTTTGAATACAAAGTACTCCAAAGGCAAGATCAACATTCAAAGCCACCTAAAAAGCAGAAAAGCATGCTAGCAAATAGCATAGTAAAAGCTGATGCTTTTCTCATATTTTTACTGTTTATAAAACTCACTAATTTTCCAGTCTAGCAAACCATGCAAATAACTAAACTTACACAGAGATAGTTTCACTTCAACTTTGGTGGCAGGACTGGAACAAATTGGGTTTTTAAAAAAGAATTCCTTGGAAAAGCCTCCAGCATCCTGTACCAGAATAATCTGTTAGTAGTTTTTCCTAGAAGAATATATCCCAGTACTTGATTCCTCCTACCTACAGCAGTAAGCTGTGGTTCTTCAAAAGCAAGTGAGATTTAAGAGACTGAGTAGTTGGTCCCATTTCTACAACAAGCCTCAGCTGAGAAAGACATGAAAATTACATCTTGTCATAATAGGGATTCTGATTTCAGCTGTCAGAGATTTGAGCAGGTGTTAAGTAAACTGAAATACATATTTACTAGTTACTGGAGATTTTCTTTAAATTTTTACCTTTTGATTTAATGTCTGCACCTGCTAGACACATTTGTTATAATATTCCAGAAAGGAAGGTATAGCATAAACTACAAAACATTCTGCAAATATCCCTTCTTCTTAGAAATTTCCTCCTTTTTCCAGAAGGAGTGGGGGAAAAAGCCTAATGTGAAGCAGGATGGCTTTTTGGCACCATGACCTCTATTCATTAAGAGCCAGCTGTACTTTACCAGCAGCACCTCACGAAGCAGATTCACCTACACTAACTCTGTAGGAATGAAAAGAGGGGAAGTAACCAAGAGATTTCTGATCCCATTTCAACTCCTACACTGACGTGGCAATGAGACTCTGCTGGATTAACATTTTTCTACTTCACAAGAGACATAACCAAGAAGGTGTGAAATCAGAGTACATCTATTTTAGATAACCCACAAGAAGTGTTGCTGACAACAGCACTTCAATCCCAACCCTGCAGCTGGACTGTCCTCACATCAGAGAGCCAGACATGGGCAAGATGTAAATGGAAAGTACAACACAGTTAAGAACCTGACTATGGCACCTGAGGCACATGAGGCTCTATGTTTTCATAAGCAACTATGTTATTGCTGTGGTCTATAAGCCTTGCTGCCATTATTACATTTGGCAGTTAAAGCATCTGGTTACTAGCAAAAGGATAAAAACTTGTCTGGTTTTCATCCTGAAGGGTCAGTACCCAATGGCAGTCAGGTGCAAGTCTGTGTCCCAGACTGCCACATCTTTCACTCCAAAATCTCACATATGGTTTTTGGAGCACTCCTTCCCTTCCAAACCACCCTGCCCAGACAGCCTGTATGCAGTCACACGGTCTGTTCCGCAGCATCTCAGTTCCTCCAGAGTCATCACAGCCCTGCACCAACACAGCCCCTGCGTCTCATTTGTTTGTGCACTTTGCATGCACCCATGCAAGTGCTTGGGGTTGGCCTCTTGTGAACAATTTTGCTTTTCCTGGGGGCTCTCTTCAACTACCTTGCTCCATGTATTTGCCACCCCTAACTTCTGTTCTTTCTGTTGTTAAACTACTGTCATCCCGTGTCTGGTTTTAAGCCCTTTACACTATGTAGTAAGTCCCTAGCGAAGGGCGGTTTCATCTCATCTAGTCACAGGAACCCCATCTGCCATTCCTTGAAAAGGGAAATATAGTCACAAAAGCCAAAGCACCTCATGCAACTCCAGCCACACCACTTCTTGTTAATTTACAAGAGGCCATTCCTACCCAAGTTTTCCCTTTCACCCTTGAGGCTGAGGACAAGACAACCTGAGCTCTCACATCCTTCACCTTTGCCTTCAGAGCTTCACAGTCCCTCTTAATTTGTTCTAGATGTCACTTGGTGGTGTCCCAGATGCCCTGCAGGCAATCAGTGAAGGGTTGCACTCTGAAGGACAAATGAATTTTAGCAGTTATATAAAACACACTAGATCTGGACCCCAGCAAGCTACAAACCTCTTGTAACAGCAGGTCTGACTGGCAGCTCAGTGCTTCTATCCAAAGTAAATATGAATCTCCAACCACTAATGCCCATCACTTTCTCTTGGTACCAGTACTCTGTTGAGGCCCAGCTGGCTCTGATGTCTGACTCAATGCGGTTCATTTTCATGCATTGGCTATCATGGCACAGTCTCCATATTTAAAATGCAGATCAAAGAGAAGAAAGAGCCTTCTCCTGCTACTGAGCCAGAAGCTTCCAGCCTTTCCCTTCTTGGGAGTCACTATCCACCACTCCTTCAAGCCTGGTGTCTACCTGGGTCATCTTCTTTGTATTGTGTGGTTTGGGCATCATCTCTGCAAACACTTTGTGGAGACCCTGTCACTGTGTCCCCGCTGTTCATCTCCTCCCTCAGCTAGCAGCTCAGTGCTTCATACACAGCACATGCCCCACAGGCCAACCACTATCACAAGCAGATGTGGCCCCATAACTCCCTCCAGCCCCAGGCTTGGAAGCTGGCATCCTGTTTCTGGAATCCAGCACGGTCAGGGGTGAGTAACTACAGCAAGAAATAAGATGATCCTGTAAAAGAGAAACTGCCAAAGTGAAACCCCACAAATATGGAAATACCATTTTTACTGGTGTAGAAGAGCTGAAAGCTATTGTAGCTCTCCTCCTACTGCTCTTCAAAGAAGAAGTTTTAGCTATTTCACCTTTGTAAACAATGGCCCTGGGCTGAATTTGAGCTCATCTGCAGTACAGAACCACCAACAGCGGCTTAAGTATTTCAGACAGGATCGAAGGGTAGATGTTGAAGGACTTGAAAGGAGACCTCAAAAGAACATGCAGATTGTGATATAAGAGCAGAGGGGAAAATATGTTTTATGAAATGGAGTCAGTCCCTACTGGTGTTTGGGGTTGGGTTATAATTTAAATACCATAGGGAGCTGGAATAACTTGTCTCTCTGGTGTTGATCTCATTGAACCTCATACAGTTGGCCTCAGCACATCAATCCAGCCTGCCCAGATCTCCGTGTAGAGCCTTCCTATCTTCTAGCAAACATTCCCACCCACCTTGTTGTCTGCAAATTCACTGAGGGTGCAACTCTATCATCTCATCCAGGTCATTGGAAAATACATTGAGCAGAACTAGCCCAAATACTGATCACTGATCACACCACTGGTGACTGGCCACCAATTGGATGAAACTCCATTCACCATCCCTCTCTAGGCCCAGCCATCCAACCAGTTTTACCCCAGTGGAGAGTGCACCTGTCCAAGCCATGGGTTTTCTGGGAGAATGCTGTGGGAAGCACTAATGATGCCTTTGCTGTGGCAACATCCACAGCCTTTTCCTTATCCACTGGGTGGGACACTGGTCATAAAAGGAGATCTTCTGGTGTAGCAGGACCTGCCTTTCCTAAACCTGTGCTGGCTGGATCTGATCCCCTGGTAATAGGTACTATACTGTGGACTGAGTTACTTAAACCAATTTGAGTGATCCTATCACTCTTTGCATAAATCCAGAAACCTACAAGAGGCCATAGATACTTTTTTCTTCCAAATATATTCTCTAGGAAAAGATACCTTATATCTCAGTAGGATTTTAGAGTGTACAGGAAAGCAATTTTACATGATTTACAGTTGATTCTTTTGCCAGGGGCATTGTAGACATAGAATCACAGAATCATGGAATATACTGAGTTGAAAGGGACCCATCAGAATGATCAAGTCCAACTCTCCAACTCCTGGCCATGCACAGGACACTCCTGAGAGTCACACCATGTGCCTGAGAGTGTTGTCCAAACACTACTTGAACT
>JACBWW010001172.1:0-15389 GCA_020086605.1 Lanius collurio
ATGAAAATGTCTAGCAATCATAGCAGATTTCTTCTAAATCACTCTTGAAATTTTGTGATAAGGAGTGAAGGCTTGACGCCGATAAAGCTAAAGGAAGGTTCAAATGCGACTTAGATTTGGTACATGGAAGCATGCAACAGAATCAAGATTTTTCACTGCAAAACCAGTCTTGAAGATTGGGGTCTCAGAAAACATCTGGATTTTTTAAAATTTGAACTATGAGTCCAAGGTTTATTAAAAAATATACATTGATCATGATAGATATTTCTAGAACAAGCTAGAACACAGTGAGCATCAAACTGTTGAGACTACACATATTGTAAAGATATTATTCTATCTACACTTGTCAGTATTCTAATCAAGTTATGGTATCTTCTTGTCTTGATAATGATACTTTTCTTCTGGGTAACAGTGTTCAAGTAGGTTTATATTGATGGTGATTTCCTTACTCACTAAATGTTTTAAATATTAGTACTCTTTCCTGCTCCTAATTGAGAATATTTTACTTTTCAGATTAAATTTTACTTTTCTTCCATTTGTTCTGTTTTCCTTTTAGGATGATGTTCATACCAGTCAGTTGTTCCCAGCCATCTAAAGCTGTGTTCATTTGTAAAGATCGCTATCAGAAATCCCAGCACTATTTTAACTTGAAGAATGCTTAATAATTTCAATTGTTCCAAAAGTAAAGTTTATTTGTCCTTGTCTTGACAGGAAATATCTCATTATATACAGCTGAACTTTTAATCTATTTGAAATTTGCATTTCTTATCTTCATTATCAGGTTTCTTGGCTTGATTGTGGAGCTGAGATGAAATTAGCTTGCTACAAATAATGACAAATCTTAAAAATTTTTCATTTGGAAAACCTTTGTTCAAATTGAATTCAAAGAAGTTCAGAGAGGCAAATCTAAACTGCAGAATCCAAATACAAAACAAAAACACATTAATTTATTTTTTGTTCAGAAAATATTTGGTTCACTGAATGGTATGAAGACCCAAGGGTGACCAGAACAGCGTGTCTGCTTTGCACAGTCTCTTTACTACAGGTCCAGGAAATAAAGCCTTCTCTTTACACTGTGGCAGGTGCATTCACCCCTTGAATGTCTTGCTGTCTGTGTTGCTCTTTAAGGCCTTCATTTGACATGTTTTATGTCACCTCTGCTACTACTTTATGAGATATTGCCCTCCAGCATAGGTGTTAATGATTCCCTCCAGCACACACAATAAATTGAGAGTCAAATTGTACCAGAATATTTTCAGCTAATTATTTTACTGTCCTTTTAGCACTGCATGCTACTATTTTAGTAGGAAATTGAAAACATGGATGAATAAAAAATAACCCACTCTGGAAATGAAAAATTAGAATCAGCTTCATTTTATTATCTGTAATGGAGGTGAATCTTCTCCGTAGGATAGCATAGTCACCTGCATCATGTTACAAAAGAGATTACATATTGACAGAAAGATAGGGAAAAGAAGGTAATCAATCCTTGCTTAGAGTAGCATGTCAGTATAAGTTGACTGTTTTCTCACAAGACATCCTACAGTCTGGAAGAGAACAGTGTTTGCTGAAAAGGCACAGGCAGCCCTGTCTCTTTGTTGTACAGCCAAGCAGTTAAAATTTGGTGGAAAGCTCCCCTGAGTGGTTATGCACAGATCTTTGTGTGTTGCTTTAGGTTTCTTACTGATTGATGGACATGGCTGCCATTTGAGTCCTTATTTGGCTTCAGCAGTTCTTCACATAAATGCATAATTAGGATGTTCTTAAAGCAAGTTTTTCTGTTTGCTGGTGTGTCAGATTTGTGTGTCAAAGTTACTATGCTTTGATAAATTCTGTTGCTATTTGCCTACAGATATCTGAGAAGATTATGACCACTGCTATGTGTTCAGAAAACTAGGAAAAATTTTAAAAGTAAGATAGAGTAGTGTGTGCTCTATGTCACAATATTGACAAAATAATGCTAGAGTAAAAGTAATTTTAGCCTGGTCAGAATGTTTTGGCTGCATTAGCACACACTTTAGATTGATTAAGGCTCAGATGTGCTAAAAGAAGCGATTTTGATTACTGCCTGAAACAAGTTAATCATTAGAAGATAATAAATGACACCTGAGCTAAAAATTCAGACCATACAATGTATTTAGTGTATTACATCTGCTTTGATGATGACAGAATTGCTTAAGGACAGATAAATTTATGAACATCATATCTAATAGCATTGATCAGGAGTGTAAATAAACCATATGACTAAGTATTAATTAGATCAAGACTTGTCAGAAGGTCAGAAGAAAACTATATGTTGTTAAGAGCAATTTTACAATTTAAATATATTTTGATATCCTTTCATTTTTAAGTAACAATTCCAAAAAAAAAAAACCCACATAGTGAACATTTGATTTTTTTGTGTGACTTATTATTTACATTAATCAGATGCAGTCACAAAAATAGCAAGGTACAATTTTTGTTCCAAGTTATAAATAATAAATTTTTAAATAGGAGGAAAACCAAAAAAGATAGGCTGTTACAGAGACAAGCAGTGTCAGGCCTCACTGGAGATATTCAGAAAGTGTACAGATTATTTTGCCTTTCTAAGGTAAATATAATTCTGTTTCAAATCAGGAACTTAAGCAAGCTAATAAATAAATAAATAGCAACCTATCCTGTGGAAATGAGTTATTGCAGAGAAAATACCTTCAGGACAAAGCTCACAGTAGTGTAGATGTCTGAAATGGTAGTCTGAAGCAGTTTGCAAGTTACATTTTTTGAAAAGTTATAAAGTTTTTGGGATGAATGATCTTGGTTACCATTACTGGGTTAAATTAGCATTTTTAAAGGAAATAATGGTTTATGTTAAGATTTAAATGAAGCTTTTATTTTCATAAAAAGAAATATTACATTCCTATAAATATGGTGCTTTTTATACTTCTAGATTTATATAATCTAGAGTGAAGTGCAAGAGCATACATACCATAAGGAGGGAAGAATTTTATCAACAGTTGAAGAAAGGTACCTGTTATCACTCACTCATGACTACTACTTCATGAGCATGTAGAACAATTTTTTGTAATAGAGATTGATTTTCAAGACAAATTAAGACTTTTTATCAAAAGCTTTGTTAACTGAACAACTTGGTTTTCATTTTTTGTGTGGGTATCCCTCAGTGTCATTTGACCCAATATATATTATTTCATGTTGGAAGTTACATAATGATGATATAGCAAGTTATTAGAAAGTTGGATGCATTTATCAGTACTGCCTTATACCATCTTGAGATTTACTATACCTAATTTAATTCACATTATGATGAAAATAAAGAGTTTTAATCTGAAGACAAGTGGATAGTTTAGGTATATTTATCTTCTGTTCATTTTATGGAGGCCTAGTCATAACATTGATATTCAATATTTATATACATCTTCAGAGATACTTTTTTCTCCTTTTCCAGGGACAAAATCAAGAATACTGGCAGCTTTATACAACCTGGCTAAGTTAGCATTAACCACAGCACCCACATTTCAAGATTTGTCATTTTGTGTTTTTAAAATGAGTAAGTTGGGTTTGCACTGTAATTTTATGAGGGCACAGAATATTGTTTTGCCAGGGATTTATCTATGTAAAAAAAAGAGTCTTGGTATCAAAGCAAGATGAGCTCTTGCTTTTGTAGGAAATGTGATTGTTTCTGTTTTGTTTTGCCGGGAGATTTTTGGTTGCTGTTTTGTTGGGGTTTTTTTTGTTTTAAATTAGTCCTAATTACACTGTTCTATTCTGTATAGAAAAAGAAATACAAATGTGGATAAATATTGAATTTTAAGTTATTTCCCAGATAGAAATATATTAGTGTGATGGATTTTCATTGTTCATTAAGAAAATGCTTGGTGATATTTAGTTAGCTCAGACTGTGATTCCCACTGGTTTGTAAAAGTTTGAAACTTAGAAAACATTGTACATTTTTATTCTCACATTGTACATTTTATTCTCTCCTCTTTGTTTCCATACTTTCTAATTCGCTTTGTAGCTTTTGTACTCCAACCTGGGGGCTAGAGCCTCCCCTCAGAAGATGTCAAATTCAAACTATTCTGGCCAAAGTTAGAACTGATCCTCAGTTTCCATTCTACTTCAGACATTAGGGTGTTGTTTAATGTGAACCACCTCTCTCTCTGGCTGTCATTTTGCATGAGAATGGCCTTGGGGTTGCTGTGTTTTTCTTATATGGATGATATGTGCATGTCAGATGTCTTTGAAAAATCAGATCAGCTTCAGCCTGTCAGTGCAGTGTCTGCCTGATTTGAAATTGTCCAAACAGCCTGAGGTTTCTGAAAAGTCTTGAAAGCTTAGATCTGTCAGCTTTGTGGTATGCATGGCCCTGAAAAACTACAAAATCTGGAGTATGAAGTTGAATAAAATTATCTACAATTCCTTATATTCCTTAGTAGTCATGTCCTGGAATCACAATGTTGGCTTTAGCTACAAAAATTCTATTTATGTTGTACTTTACACAGTAAGGATTTCTAGATTTTTTTGGGAGTGGGTGCTACTTGAGACAGTCATATATGTTTGGGTATTTGATATGATACTTACATTCTTCACTTATTGGACTGGCATTACTGACTACTGTTACTTTTACCATACTAATGAAAACATAACTAACTAAGATGACAAGAACAATTAGAAACTTTATACAGAATTATTGAATAATCATGTATTTATGTGTTCAGTATGTATTTATATCCTAGAAAGTGAATATAAATGTTTCTTAATAAGTTTTCTGCTATATTCATTATTTCAAAGACAGTTGCATTCATTACAGAGGCTAATTTTTTTTTTTTTTTTTTTTTGCAAATACACAGACACACATTTATTAAACCCTTCCCAGTAAATTGCAATTTTATTTTGCAAACTTTACTTTGGGGATTAAGGTATTCAATTATGACTTTTGTCTTTTAAAGTCAGCCCTTTTATTGCGACTTTGGCTATTCAATTTTTTTTAATTATTTTCCAAAAAATTACAGAATAGGTTATCTGCTTTGATGACAAATTTTGAAATGTACTTTTAACCTTCACTGTCACTGACAATAAATGTTATTCAAAAGTTTGTACTTTAAGTATTCATTTAATGGGATTGTAAAGACTACAGTCTAAGAAGACTGTCTACTTTGGCCACCTTTTCAACAGACCTGTTTTAGTTTTAATACTTTCTAAGTTACAGAGAATTTTCCTCATTCTATGCACCTCCATTTGTGATCAAATTTAATTAATCATTGGAATAAACAGTAATACCTCCCACTAATTTTCTATGGAGCTGTATGTATTAAATATAAGTATGGTATTTAATAATGTAATCTGTTGAAGTCTAGCAGACTGTATTGATGACAAGGAACTTGGATGTTTACTCAAACCTGAATTGCCAGAAGAATTTTAGAAGTACTGCAAGTTGGGATTCCCAACCAAAAGAGTACCTGTGAAGACAATAGAAATAGCTCTTCAGAGTAATTTCAATTTTATTGACCAATTTACCCAGCTTAAAGGAAAATTAAAATGAGATTAGTGGAGAAAAATTTCTGATTGCATTATATTCAATATTGAAAAAAACTCCCAAATCAACCAGAAACCAACAAAAATAAACCCCAAACAAAAATGATAGGAGAAAATGGAAAATATGAACAATTTACCTTATAAGTACCTTTGGTAAAAATAAGTGTTAGAATAAGACACAGACAAGGCAATTTAGAGGAAGTGCTTTCTATATTTTTTTTTCCTTTGGGGTAGAAATAATTCTTACATATATCTGTAATACTGCTGTGCTTGCAGTTCAGTAAACATGCAGCTTAAGCAAAGATAACTGTGTCAGCATTTGATTGCAGATCAATATTTCCACAGTACTGCTGAGTGCTGAATTAAGAAAGTTGTCTATTTCAGAGATAAATAATGCTGATGACTGAAGTAAAACTGAATTTATCTATGAGAAAGATCAGTCTTGGAGACAGCTAAAATCTGTGCATGTAAAAATTTTATTTTACCTGCTCTGTAGCCATGCAATAATAGAAATGAAAGTATTTGCAGCATGTGGTAATACTAGAAACATGAAATATGTGCATTTCTAGAACTGACAGTGCATTTATTTACATTTTTCATTATATTTAGATTACTTGCTGAATATGGAAATAACCATGACAAATACCTTCCTGATGCAAAACTATAAAACAATAAGGGTGTCTGTCCTTGTCCTCAACATATCTATAAAGCAAAGGAAAATGATGCATCCAGTTTTCGAGTGGAAGGTGAAGTGGTTCATGCAATCCTGGCAAAATTCTGGATGTCATGAAAACAACTTTCTTTTTACTTATTGTTTTCCATCAAAGGCAGAGTCAACATGAAAAACTAATGAAAAATCCCTGTAATAAACTGGATACTTCCCTGAGGAATAATTCTTAATGTCATTCAGGAAGGAGACTTAATAAGTTGGTAGAGAGACTTACCTTTAACGCAAACCTTTAGTTTCTGATAAAGGTGCATTATCTCCATGATAAAGCTGTCCTAGATGTATATTGAATCAGTTTGTAGAGAGTCTTTCTTGTTCACTGATATTATCAGCAAATTAAGAGACTGAAAATACTTCAGTGTACAGTCAGCAATGAATTGTAGCTGGGGATCCTGCTCTATACATAGGAGTGGGGTCATGAGATGAATAAAGCAAGGGTGAAAATACAGATACAAAAAATACTTTCCACCATGAATATATGGCAAGAAATAAGTACATATAGCTGTATACATTGAAGACTGTCTCCAGGTTTTTCATGATTACATGATCCCTAGGAAACCTGTATTTATTATACAACCTCCAAAACAAGTCTTTCCAAATGACAGGCTGGTGTTTTAAATGCTACTATAGAAGCTAAAACTACCAACAGTTCATCACTCTTAGTTAGGAACTACTGTCCTATTTGGTAAGCAAAGTTCAACACTGGTGCCTGAAATATTGCCACATGCTCATTAATTTTCATAACTAATATGAATGGGGTTCTACTGGTGCTATAGTCAAATAATAATGAAATAAAAATATTTGGTGGCAAAATAACGTTTTTCCCTTTGCCTTCCTTCCCTCACAAGGAAAAGTGCAGCTTTTCACAGCTTTTGCACAAAAGCAGGAAAAAATTGTTTGGGTTTTTTTTTACTTTTTTTTTTGTTTGTTTGGCTTTTTGTTGCTTTTTTTTGTTGTTGTTTTTCCAATAGGAGCTAAAAAAAAAAAAAAAAAAAAAAAAGTTGTCCATAGCTTTATGAAAAACAGTTACCTAAGGAAAGAGACAGTTAAAAGAGTGATAGATAAATGCTGATGGTGAGGTAAACTCACACAGTACTATGAATCATTATGAATGGAGCTATGTAATGCTATAGCATATAAAGGAGATATTTCCTGTGTGACAATGTTTAGTGTAATGGAAACACTCGAGTTTAACAACGGAAAACTTCTCAAAAAACATCAGTAGTGGTGGCCTAAGGGTTGGCATAATAAAATTCCCTTCTGTGTGAGTTTTGGTGAACAGGGTCTACAAATACCAATAGATACAACTGAAAAAGTATCGGTGAGAAAATAGTAGGCTGAAGAGTGAAAAATAAATGCTGAGAGGTATCTTGTAAATGTGTCTAATGAGCTCTGGAGACTTGCAGCCCTACTGAGTCCACAAGTGCAGGTGAATTCAGAATGTCCACAGTGTGCTGAGTTGACCCAAGGCCAGCAGTAAAGACCAGCAGGAGCAATGGGTTTGTGTAGCTCAGGGCACATCCAAGAAGGTGGTGGGTGTTACATGCAGACAAGTACTTCAGAGTTACTTAAACACCTGATGCAAGAAGCACCTACTTGAAAGACTTTGAGAAAAACAACCTAGCTGCCACACAGTGACCTTCTGCTTCCATCAACAGCTATGTCTGGCCTGTCAGCTGTTGTTCAAAACAAGTGACAATTAATAACTGTGATTATGTATCTGTGCATGCCTGACGTGTGCTAATGGGAAGAGGCATGTGAATGTATTTTATAGACAATTACTTGCTCTTTATAACAACAGATTAATTAAAAGGTGTTCTAGTAAATAGTGGTTGTAATTGGTGTCACCCCTGATTAGATCCCTTTAAAAGAGAAAAGGGAATTTACAGCAGGTAAAAAGGGAATTTGCAACAGGAAGTGAGTCTTCCATGCATTTTGGAGAAAGAAAGGTCAAAATGTTGACATGAAGATTTCAAAGGTGTAATTGAGATTAGTGTATTTGAGAAAAAGAGCAGAAGAAATTAAATGAAAGGGGTGATAATAAAAAGGTTATAAAAGATAAAAATTTTTGAACTGATTCCAAGAAAAGTATCTTATCCTTCCATCCACTCCGTTCACAGAACCTTATCAGGAGTGCTAGACAAAGCGTCCTTCCTTGGAGATTGAAATTTACAGGAATAATGAGGAGAGAATGGAAGGAGAGTAAGTACTTTTAAAGTGGCCTGTACATAACTTAAACAGAAAAGTACTTTATTTATTTATTTCAACAGAAAGATATGAATTCTCATTTGAACTTTTAAACTAAGCATACTGTGTTTCTGGATTCCATTTTATGGAGGCTAATATATAAAATATTATTACTTAAACTAGGTTAAAATATAGGCCTTATACATAAATATAGGCCTATGATGCTATTGTGTTTTGAAAAGAATACAGTCTCTGTAAGATTTTTTCTTGTATTTGGAAAGGAGAAAAAAATATAGTTTTGCTTTCTAATACTTGTTCCCACAATGTCCTACAATGATGGAATGACATTTGTATCAATCTTTTAGAAGCAGTAATTTCGCAGACTAGCCTGAGTAATACCTGGTAAGGGCCCATCATTTGGACTAGAATAGAAATAACTGTGCTGTCACAAATCACAGACTGGGATGATAATCACTTGGAGACAGAGGGTACGAAACCTATCAAAGCTCAGAAAACATATTTAGAATTTTACTCTGCTTTAAAACAGTGATAGATGGGAGGAGGTTTTTTTGTACTTCCATAGCAATTTCACAGTAAAGCTGTCCAGATGGCTTTAAACATTGCTGAAAAAGAAAAGTGGCCAATACTTTACACTGATCCATGGATGATGGCAGATGTGGGGGTACATGGAGCAATGGAATCAGATCCACTGGCAGGGCAGATACAAACCCATATGAGCTGCCATGCAGTGACAAGACATTGTCAGGGAGGCCAAGCCATTCTCCTGGGTGGAGAACCTGGCTGTGAAGGTGTGCCATGAGGATGTTCATGTACCCGAATGTGGCCATTGAAGGTCACCAGAACAACTAATAGAGCATCAGGCTGCTAAGATTAAAGTTTCTATGGTGGATCTGGACTGGAAATATAATGGTGAATTATTATTAGATCAGTGCGCCCATGATACCTCAGGCCATCAGGAAAGAGATGCAACACAGAGATGGGCTTGTGATTGAAGAGCAGACTTGACCATGCACACAATCCCACAAGTCATACATGACTGTGAAACATGTGCTGCAATCAAGCAAGTCAAGCGTTAAAGCCTCTCGAATATGGAGGACTGCAGCTGAAATGCAAATATGAGTAGGTCTGGCATATTGACTGTATTGTACTCCTACAAACTTGCAACTGCTGTGTGCTTACAGTGGTGGAAGCCTGGAAATCTATGCTGTGCCCCTTGCCACCACTCAGAATACTATCCTGGGCCTTGAAAAGCAAGTCTTATGGTGACAGGGTACTCCAGAAAGAAATGAATCAGGAAATGCAACTAATTTCCAAAGCAATCTCACAGACATATGGGCCAAAGAGCATGGCATTGGGTAGGAATATAACATTCTTTATCATGTACTAACCTCCAGAAAATTTGAATGATACAATGTACTATTAAAGACTACACTGAGAGCAATGGGGAGACTTTCAGTCATTGGGATAATCATTTGCTAAAAGACACATGGTTAGTCAGCAAAAGACAACCTGCTGATCAGACTAGCCCTGTACAATAAAAGCTTTTATGTACTGTAGAATGGGATGAACTTCCATAACACACATCATAAACCCACTGGGGAAAACAGTCTTGGTTATTCTTGCCTTAGAAAAAAGATAAACCCATTCTTGGGATTGTTTTTCCTCAAGGATCTGTGTGCACTCTGTGGGTAATGTGGAAATGTGGGAATGAGGAAATGTGGTGTATGTCTCAAGGGATTGGACATGAGACTAGCCAATGAATTGAGCGTCCAATGATGTTAGCTGTTATATAACTCTGTATTATCACTTCTAAATGCCCATCACTGCACTGGACACCTTGTGATACCTGCCTTTGCCTCTTCAGCATGATCTGTGATTCTGTGGTGTTCTAGTTGTTGCTGAATAAGGTTTACCATAAGACAAGAACTTTTCAGTTTCCCATGCTAAGTCAGTGAGGAGGTGCACAAAAAGGTGGGAGGGAGTGCAGCCATGGCAGCTGACCCGAACTGCCTAAAGAGATATTCCATAGCATAGAATATCATGTTCTCTATATGTGAGCTGGCTGGGAGATGACCATCACTACTCAGGGTTGGGTTGGCCTGGGCATCAGTCAGCAGGTGATGAGAAATTATATTTTGCATCACTAACTTTTCTTGGGCTTTGCTCATCTATCTCCTTTCCCTTTTCATTACAATTACTATTTTTGTTGTTATTATTGTTTTTGAGACTATTATATTTTACTTTATGCTGGAATTCAGCACTTCTGTACAACGAATCAATATGATTATGCAGAAACTTCTTATTGTTTAAAATATGCATCACCTCTTTGGGCATCATGTGGGAACTCTTGTATCTTCCAATTTGTTCAATAATAGCTACTTATCACCTCTTTTGTGTATTATGCTTACTTATTTTATACTTACACATTATACTATTTTTACATATTTATACATAACCTGTATAGTTCACTTACTTATACTTACTTAACAAAGTAACTCATACTTAACACAGTACTTATACATTTACTAATTTATCTATAATACAGCACATATAAACTTTGCAACTTCTGTGCATGAGATTATACATTACTTGATTGGACTCTTTACTTTGTCCAAGAGCTTACACACGCTTTTCAGATAATACAATTGGTTCCTAATCCAGTGCAGCACAGTCCTCTTTATCTATTTCTTGCTGTCTTTGTATTTAACCTTTCAGCTTCTCCTTTCAAAATTCCAATTTAGCACATTTTATCTTTCAGTACCTTTCAGTCCTTGAAACTCCAGATCCAGGCAAGCAGAGTCAAGATAATGGCAGCAACAAAACCCATAGAAGGATCAGTAGCCAAGTTAGACCAGGAAAGCCAAACAAAGCAGCACAAGACAAACACTCCACACTGCTCCTCCTTCTGACTGGGCTTAAGAACCCTCCAGGAGCTGACCTGCTACACCTGAAGGTGGATGCCCAGGTGAAGCTGATGAGGGTAATTCCAGCCTGGTCTCTCTCTGAGGGTTCCAATAGGAATAACTAAAGATAATTTGGCTGGGGCACACTATTGTGGTTTAAAACACCTTACAACAACTTTACTGCAATTTTTATGCCGTTTCTATATCAGTCCATGGGGTTAACCTTTACTTGTTCTTCTCCCCATCCCATGGAATGGATGGGGTTATAAGCAAGCATCTATGTCGTATATAGTTGCTGGCTGGGGTTAAACCATGACAGAAGTGCATGCTGTAAATTTTCTTCTGCAGAAACACTTTTTTAAACTTGCAGTGTCTATTAATGTAATTAATTTTCTCTCATATTGCCATCTAATTTAATGTTTTATACAATTTCAAATGTGATGGGGAGGTTGGGGTTTTTTTGTGATTTAGTATAGCTGTTATATTGAAATTATGAATTTTGGGAAATTATCTAAGTATGTTGTTAGCTGATTTTTTTTTTGTCCAGATTTTCAAGATTCATGGGTATATTTACATGCTCAGAAGCATGTTTCTTCAGAAAATATTTGAAATTAGAATTTTTTTCTCATTCCACTTTAATAACTATCAATTAAAGGGTGTAAAACATCTCTGCATGTTTCTTAATTAAAGAAATGAGATTAAAAAATATGTAAGAGAACTGCTTAGGAAAATATGTTTTTCTGTGGTTGTAGGCAGAAACTCTAGAAACGGGCTTATAAAACCTTAATATTTTTCAAAGCATTTTAACATTTATTGGATATGGTTTATTTCTTCAAGTTTTTTAATACAGTCGTGTTCCTTTTAAATGTATATCAAACTTGTTAATATGAGAGAAAGCAACATTTCAAATATAGGATAGATTTTCTGAAGGATTATAGGATGGTATAAATATGATTAAGCAAATGCCAAGTTTTACACTTTTTTTTTTTGTTTGTTTGTTTTGTTTTGTTGGTTTTTTTGGGGTTTTTGTTTGGGTTGTTTTTGGTTTTTTTTTTTTTTTGGGGTTTTTTTTTGTTTTCCACAATAGTCATGGACTGCTAACTGTTAATTGGCTTTTGCTAGCTGTTCTGGTTTCTTTTTCTTTCAAAATTACTCGAGTAGATTTTGCTCCTGCTGACAGTCATCTGTTCTGGGAAGGTTTCCATAACACTATTTAAAATAACAAATCTTAATTTATTGGTACAAATAAAGAGAAAATGCATCATAGTTTTTGGAATAACTTTGCACTGTTGAAATTTACTTTGTGAGGTGGGGACACTTCAGGCTATCTGTCAATAACTTATCTGTAACAATGAAGAGACTGTTAATGCAAAGACCTGGGAAATTGGTGGTTGAAAAATCTGGCTAGAAAATAGACTTGCTTGCCAAAACATTTTTCTTCACCATTGTCCTCAGGCTGAAGAGCAGCAAAGTAAAATACTAGATCTCTTCAGCCAAAGATGCTAGTCATTTCCCACACAGCTCCCAATTCTGACAGGAATAAAAAACCTTGTGTTTTCTCCAGAGCTAAGAACAACAGCTATGGTTTACACCTTTTAAAACATTCTAAGTCATATAACATGTTCATAGCAGGGTGATCTATTTAATTTCACTGAAGAAACACACTACTTTTTTATAATTAGCTTGAGAAGCAGCTTAGAAATTTATGAGAATTAAAATTAGGATAACATTTAACTTTCATTGGTAAACGGAACATGCTAACATTAATAGTTTAAAAGGTGGATGATTCACCTTGGAATTTCATTTAGTAGGTAAAATTTTTGAAAGCTTAATTTTAATTAATCAGGAAATATTTTAATTTCTCTCAGAAGTTTTCAAACTTACATAATCAGTTTTTCTTCCAGTCTTCTTTTCTTTCCCTCTGCCTTTACAGAGCATTAAATTTCAATATATTATATGTATTTTTGTGTGTTTTAATTCTCTTTCCTGTCTGAGTAGAAGAGGAAGGGATGAACATTTACAGCTGCACCATATAGACCCATTTGGAAAACAGAACAACCAAAAAAACACCTAACCCCCCCGCCAATCAACCAAAAGAAAAATCTCAAACCTCTCAGAGCTATTAAACATAAAGAATAAATGTGACTAAGCATCACAATGACACTGTCATTGGTAACAGAAGCTAAGCATGCATGTCATAAATGAAAATCTGAGTAAATTAAATCCTTTATATTAAAGTTTACAGGATCTAGAGCTTTGTATTGAGAATGTTTAGTTTTCTAAGTATAATAGGAATTTTATGCATATATGTATATGTGTTAGATTAATACTACTGTATCTGTTTAATACACTGTTTGGAATTAATAATTTTGCTCTTGTATCTTGCAGAATGAAAGAGAGTCTTGCTTTTGAGCTAGAAGTGATTTAAGCGTTCTTCCAAATTCCTGTTCTAGTTTACCACACCATTGAAATCTCCGGCAAATTCTACATATAAATGTAGTCATAAATAGCATGGATTCAAAGTGAAATACTGATCATGTATCTAATTATTTACAAGTCAGACATCTGAGAACAGGGACACAAAAAAAAGCATGCTTAGTGAAAAAAAGCCTAGAGCTCAAGAAATATAGTTGCTTTAGGGAGACTTAAGTGCCCTCCTCAGGGCTGCATTTTCACGTACTTCAGGCCAACTACTTCACGTCAGGTTATTAAAGTGCAAGTAGGATTCACTTTCTTCTTTAATACACCCAGTGGAAGACTTCTTGTGGAATTTAATTTTTTATGTATTCCATGCATTTTTGATTTTGATTTTTTTTTTTTCCTAAGAAATTAAATATGTGGTAATCGGAAGTATTAGGCAAATATTTCAGATGGAGACACTGTGGTAATAAGACACATTCAAAAAAATCATTATATCCTCTGGTCTTTGTTAATTTAATTAAATAGCTTTATTTTAGTAATATGATGATTTAAATTAATGGGAAAATAAATCCTCCCTGTTGCCCAGATATGTATCTCCTTAACTATTTTTTTTAAAAAAAATTTTTAAAGATTCTAGTCAATCAAAAAAAAAAAAAAAAAGGAGTAAATTTGAATGTCTTAAAAATATCTAGTGTTGCTGCTACTAGAGCAGATAACCAAAAATTGCATCATTAATTCTGGCAGCTTTATGCCCAACCCTCAATATTAAAGTTCTGATAACTTTTCTGCTAAAAGAAACATATGACTTTTAAAATGGAAATAGGTAACTGTGCTTCCCCATCCATATAAATATGTCTGCATGGTTTGGTAGAAAAATCAGTATATGCATCTAATAAAAAATTCATAGTTAAATCCAGCAAAGTGAGGTGTATTCTTTAAAATGGTGCAATATCTGGGCATACATATATTTATTTTCACACCCATTTTACTGTAAATTTTTGACAAATAGGTGTCTCAGCTAACAAATCCCAGTCAAATTCAGTATGGTTCATTACTGGGGATGCATAATCCTCCTTAGGTTTTATGCATTGATTTGGTCATTTGACAGTAATTACAAAACTACTTTCTTGCATATGAATTGTAGTCTAATTAAACTGGCCTGCAGGCAGCCACAGCAATGATGCTGGTTAAGCAGCATTTTCTACATTCCCAAATGCTACAATGTTCTTTCTGCTTTTGCTGATTTCATGAATTTTCTGCCAAGTTAAGCTACCAAGGCAATGCTGTAGGGGAAGCTTTCACTGTAAATACATCCTTCCAAGCTCCCTTACAGAAATTAACAAAGGAGCTGGCTGTCCAAATCTGATAATTTTTCAGTTAATTTGTTTTATTGACTACAGATTTTATTGATTACAGCTGTAATTGATTACAGAAAAGTTGTGAATTTTTAATTAAAAGTGAATACATTTTGGAGATATTTAATACTTTGCTTTACATTTTGATTCTGTGAACAATTAAGCATAAAATCCCCTCAGAACATTCAGCTGTTGATCTCTCTGGAGGCCTTGGTTTGAAGATAGGTTATTTGCCTTAGAACAGAT